>JACCPG010010821.1:0-25670 GCA_016069955.1 Drepana arcuata | reverse complement strand
GACGACATTCAAAAGCGTGCTCTATAAACATCGACAGACTCTTCATCTGTCGCGTTGTCATACATATCCATTGTTTCTTTGGCTATGTCGTCATATCCTACATGGTAACGGTCGGATTCTAGTCCTGTAAAGATGAAGACAGGTGTACATATGTATTTTTATATTTTTTTTAATTTATTTTTTTTAATTTATTATTTTATTTCATAGGTGTAATATTTCAAGACTATAATAAGCATTGTGGTAGGTAAAGGTATAAACCGTTTACCTCACCATACCTACTTGAGGTAACCTGATGCTAGCAATTTTCCAAGAATAATGGATAGGAGTTCCCTTGGCAGGTTAAGATAAAGCGCTTTCAATTTAATTTTAAAAGTCTTTTGCCTCAATTTATAAAAGGCTGAGAGAAAGTATGCTAATTATTTCCTTTGCTGTATCAGACTTTGTCTAGTTATAAAACATTTGTGATAAACAGAAAATTTTCATAGTTTTATATTACTTGCATTACATTTATTTCTAAATTCAATCTCATAAACCTGATTAGCTTACGTTTTAAGAAAGTACCTGGATGACCGAGCTTAGCTCGGTATTTTTCAGATTTATATTTTTTCGTACGAATGACATACTTATGACAACCAAACACTCATTGGCTTAAAGTTTGTTGCTTAGCGACGCTTTATCAGTGGGGAAATTCATATACTAATGAAATTGTTGGAGATTTTCAATGCCTAAAAACACGGATAAAACGACTTTTTTTTTTAATGAAACCTAGCTAGATCGATTTATCGCCCCCGAAATCCCCCCCTTGCCAAATTTCATGAAAATCGTTGGAGCCGTTTCCCAGATTCAGATTATATATATAGATATATACAAGAATTGCTCGTTTAAAGGTATAGGGATAGGTAGTCATTTTTTTAATTAATATATTAAAAAGATGAAAGGGAAATACGAAAGTATCTGGAATCACTACTTATCACTACTTTTATGCCGCCGTGTTACCGAGACTGCAGGAATATTTTCACGCCCATCTTGAAGAACTCCATTCTGTACTCTCTAGGGAAAACCTCAACGTTGGAACGCTCCTCACCTCGGGATGTGAACGCCAAGAGTACACAAATCCCATAAGCATGTAGTTAACTGACAAACATGATTAAAATTAAATAGGTTTGTAAGACTAGAGAGAGCTGGCGCTATTCTCTTTCAGCTCACTCCCTGAGAGACTCTGTGTAATGATATATACCGATTAATCTGCATCTCTGCTTGTGATTTTGTCTATACTCGGCCTCCGCGACTCTTAGCCCAAGACCAGCCTAGCAAGCTAGCTTACGAATCAGTAAATTCATACGCCGTGGTCCAAGCCCCACAGGGGGTGCCCTTAGCTGTGTTTGCTTAGCACCTAAGATGTGCTTGGATGGCGCTCTTTTGGCCTCGCAATTGTTCGGTCAAATAGCCAAAGTTCCGGGAACTTACGCAAAAAGACAGAAAACTACGACTCTTAGTAATTAATGTATTACAAAAATGTTCTTCCCTTACCTATGTATAGGCTTTTTGGAAAGATAGCGCAGTAAATTCAAGAGTATCTCCCTAAATATAAGGTCCCTTGTCAGACGGGGTTGAAAGCAAAAATTGAAAATAACTAATGGAGCCAAAGTACGTCGGCATAAAAGCCTTTTTGATGTTTTACAAAGTGTTTCGTATATAATATTCGCCGGCGGAATTACAATATCAGAGGGCAAAATAATATTGTTGTCCTTTACGTCTCTATTCGGATTACACAGTTTTGTTTCGCTGATATTTAAGTATTGCTCTGTCCATTTACAGTTCGGCACTTTGAACTTTAAACAAAATTAAAGAAAGATCAAATTTGTATCATCACTTCTTCCAATGCCATCTCTAACTGGAGTTAGGCAATTCTATTCAAATGTAATGTTGTTGTATTACTCTTGATTCTTGTAAATATTCTTAATTTTAAATTTAGATAATTATATATTTTTCATATCATCAACGAGTTTCTCATGAAGTAGGCGGACTGAGAGATATTATTCGCTTCGTACACGTTCAACAACCTCTTCATATTTTCTCGCCGGTTTCAAAACCGGCGAGAAAATACTCTTGATTGTTAAATATTGTTGCTATTTTAAGTTTAATGTTCATAGTTATTACCAATTTATACGTCAGATATCTACTATTCAAATCACAACAAAAAAAATACGTTAATTCCTTTCTGACATCTTGTAACATAACTCTGAAAAATTATCAAACTTTAGATTGCCGGAGTCAAACTAGAAAGTTTGCAAAATATATCTTATCCAAGGGCTTCATAACTTAATTGCAAGAATCTTGAGCATATTTCAAGCCATTTAGAGATTTATAAAATCTTCAGATCGGATACATAGTAGTTCTTGACGGTAATTTTAAATCTAATATGTAACATTAATAAAGGTTCCATGTGTCCTTTACGTTGAATTTGATTTGGTACATCAAATCAAATCAAATATATTTTATATAATAATAATATATAATAATAAAATATATAATTTAGTCAAATTCATTCATCCGTTTTGACATGATTGACTAACGAACTGCCTAAGAGGCTGATGAATGTGAAGGAAGCGAATGAGGTGTGTAAGTTTAGAGAGAACTGGTGCTCTACGATCTCTGCCTACCTCGTTAGGGACTTGGCGTGATGACATGTATGTATAACTAGCGACATCCAAACATAGCCTACACAGTTTTATATTGCTATAAATTCTGCTATATGATAATAATAATAGAATATACGTATCCCAGGGGACGTGTTCGTCACATGCCACGTTCCAGACATATATCTGACGCCAACGTTTTGGAAATTCATGTATGGTTTGCGTCAAATTGGGAATACCAGGAGGCTAGCTAGTATGAAGAGTGAATAAGGCAGATTGCCTTGGTAAATTTTTAAAGTCGTGGTGGCCGAGTGGTTCGAGCAGTTGCCTGCGACGCAAAGGTCGCAAGTTCGAATCCCGACTGTACCAATGAGTTTTTCTGAACTTAAGTACAGTGATTAGTCACACCACGAGCTTTACGGTGAAGGAAAACATCGAGAGGAAACCTGCATACGTGTGAGAAGAAATTCAAAAGGCGTATGTATAGTCGTGCTTGAGTAACGGCAATGGACTCGCCATCTGTCACGTTGGCACCTAATATACCTTTGGCGGAAAGTGGGTGTGTGGGTATTACCTATACACCTCTGCCTACCCCTTTGGGGACCCTTGTGGGAAGGCGTGAGGATATATTATATTATTATAGTTTTTCGGCCTTAGTCGAGCCAACGGTAGCCGAGTTGGAATCCCGATTGCACTAATAAATATATCTGATCTGTAGGACGTTAATTAATCACATCATGAGCTTGAGCGTCAAGAAAAACATCAAGGGGAAACCTGCTTATATTCGAGAACAAATTTAAAGCAAGTTGTGCTTAAAATAAAAAAGTCCTTGAGGAAAGTTCAAAATTCGATTTTCCTAGCTATAGAAATACTTTAACCTTACTCAAGACAGCCAATTTACAAATAGTATTGCTCTCTTTGCTATGCTTTGGGTTGAGTAAGATATCCATAACCCCAAAAGATTTGCGGTTCTGAAAGGAGAATCTATTCGTTCATTATACTGGCAACACACCCACAAATGATAGCCTAGATATTAAAGTAACAGAAGCAGAAGAAGAGTGTATCGTTTGCAGATTTCCTTAAAGTGTGAAGCTCTCGGTGTGATTCTTTAAAATCACTACAGTCCGAGAATAGAACCGGCAACCTTAACTATGCAGATCCCTCAATCTAGTACCATACCTATTAATTGTAATGTACTAAATAATAATGAGTTCCATTATTAACAATGTCTTCTCATTGTTTGCTACAAGTTATTTTATTATACGGAATGTAATTACGCACGAGGTACCAGGAGAGCAGATGGCACGAGCAGTTGAAGTTATTCCATTATAGATTACGCAGAGGAAAGATTTCCAGCTTCGCTTATAAGCACGTAGCTTATGTTAACATCTGCGTTTGTGGTCGCAGTATTTGTTGCCAATATCAACGGTGGATAATCTATATATATATAGGAGATCCCATTTTTGAACTGACTCATCACGAAATCTCAGTAACTATAAGGCCGATTGACTTGAAATTTGGTAGAAGTATTCCTTACGCGATGTAGAGGTCAGCTAAGAACGGATTTTATGAAACTCCACCCGCAAGGCGTTAAATAAAAAAACACGTTTTTCAACCATTGCTTTTTATGGCGCGAAGTACCAATGTTATCTGGGAAAAACAATTGCAAGAGAGTCGTTCTTCACTTGCGTTTTAAAATAAGAATTCGATTCAATGTTTGATTTCAATGATTAAAATTTTTTTTTAATCGATTATTTATACATTTAACTAAGTGTTATTTGTGACCTTTAAAATAATTTAAATTAGTTATTAATAAATTTAATTTATTTATTTCAACGCATAAACATAGATGATGCTCAAATATAAAACAATATTAATTGGACACCAAGAATCGTATTTATTGAATATTGTTATGGTATACCATAGACGATAACAAGTAAAACTGGCGCGTACCATAGATTGATTATGGCGCGAAATACAAATGTCATCTGGAAAAAACAATTGCGAGAGAGTCGTTCTTCACTTACGTTTAGTAGAGTCGGGACAAGTCGGGCAATTTGGGTGGTTATTTTTTTCAGTTCGGAGTAACGATCTTAGATCGAATCCGCAATGAAGAGATTCTCAAATCAACGGGTGTGAACGGGGGTGTGATTGAAAAGATGAAGAAAGGCATGTTAGGTAGGTTTGGACATATAGAGACGATAAGATTGACGAAACAGATATACAAAGCGAAAGTGTGTACAAGAAGAGGCAGAAGAAGACCACGTTCCAACTACCTAGATGAAATCAATCGGACGCTCAAGGACGGGAACGTCAAGAGTACTCTAAACCGACGAGCATGTATAAAAAGACTGATGAATGTGTACGAGGCGCAAGAGGCATGTAAGTCTAGAGAGAACTGGGGCTCTATACTCTCAGCCTACCCCGTTAGGGACGGGGCGTGATGATATGTATGTTTTTCAATTCTTTACCCTTATGGTAATAAGGGAAGAAATCTGTTGTAACGATATTCACGACACTATAACTTCTAGAAGACAACTGTTGTATTCTCTGTGACACACCGGTCCTATCCTGTGTTAATTCAGCTAATAATCTATCTCTGTGCCTTATTTCATCCAATACCGTTCTGTAATTTTTGCAAGCAATATATATTCTTATACTTTTGTAATGTTCGTAGGTAACACGTGAACGTACTGTTTGTCGTTTAATCGCTTTGCTTTGCTAATAATTTAACTATATGTATTGGTTTTATGTTACCTATTTTTTTTTTTATACTTATAATATGCATCTTTATTATAAGGCTTTTCTTTTATTTAATCTTCTATAAATATAAAAATGAATGTTTGGCCTTTATAGAATCGTAAACGGCTGGACCGATTTTAATAAAATTTTCCGTGTGTCTTCAGGTGGTTTCGAGAATGGTTTAGATTCACAATTGGACCCGATAGGTGGCGCCACTGGGTCCATGGCTTTTATTTTTTTCACCCAAGCGAAGCTGGGCGGGACAACTAGACTATATCTATAAATATATAGAGGATCCCATTTGTGAACTCACTCATCACGAAATCTCAGGAACTATGAGGCCGATTGACTTGAAATTTGGTAGGAGTATTCCTTACGCGGTATAGAGGTCAGCTAAGAACGGATTTTATGAAACATTTTTGGCATGATAGAATGAATTTGACGATAGTCCATCCTTCAACGACAATGCGGGGGTGATAAATATTAAAAAAAACTTTTGACCTAAAGCTCCTTTTGGTTTGAAACTTAGCAATATCTGTTCATTATTATTTAAAGTTTTTAATGATTTAATGAGTAATCGATTATTTATACATTTAACCGAGTGTTATTTGTGACTTTCATAATAATTTAAATTGTTTCACCCATAAACATCGATGATGCTCAAATATTAAACAATATTAATAACAATCATGTAACGGAAACCAATATTATTCGAAATTCGCCTCTTTATCAATTGCCTGCAACTTCGTCGGCGTGGACGGCATTTTTATCTTTCGTAAAAATTTTTTTTTTTTAATAAAAAGTATTCTATGTTACTTCTTATACCTCCAAGAATATGTGTACAATTTTTTATGATGATCGGTTTAGTAGTTTTTACGTGAAAGCGTAACAAACAAACTTACATTCACATTTATAATATTGTAAGTTAAGATAGTAAGGATTGTTACAAGTAAATTGATAACAAGTAAAACTAGCGCGTACCATAGATTGATTATGACGCGAAATACAAATGTCATCTGGGAAAACAAAAACAATTGCGAGAGAGTCGTACTTCACTTGCGTTTAATTTGTTGCAAAAATTCGATTGAAATGAAGTCCCTTCCGCTGTCTGTTCGCTTAGATCTTTTAAGCTATTCTGCGGATTTCAATGCGGTTATCAGCAATACATAAAGTGATTAGAGAGGAAGGTTTATATTATATGTTTAATTAATAAAGAAATATTCAAAGATTTGTAGTGTGATGATAGAAACATATTTTTGTGCGCTTAAATCGCAAACGCTGGATAAACCTTATGAGATAGATCAATTAAATGTACTACGGAATAGTATATCTTAAAATGATCGATAAAAATGTCCGCGATAATATTTAATTATCTGTAAAGGATAAACCACCATAACCATTTTTATCTTTTACATAGTATTAGTATTAATATTGCACCCGTGCGAAGCCGGGGCGGGCAGCTAGTATTTCTATAAGGGAAATGCAGTTCCAATATTACTTGTAGGGATTATTGTTGTTAAATGTATTAGTGAAGACATCGAGAGGAAACCTGCATACGTCTGGGAAGAAATGCAAAGGCGTATGTATAGTCGTGCTTAAGTAACGGCGATGGACTCGCCATCTGTCACGTTGGCACCTAATATACCTCTGGCGGAAAGAGGGTGTGTGGGTATTACCTATACACCTCTGCCTACCCCTTCGGGGACCCTTGTGGGAAGGCGTGAGGATATATATATTAGTGGATTGGAACGGTAAGTGTACTCGAAACTGGTGAGCATGTGTGAAGAGTAGATTTCTAATTAGTTTATGAATCTAACGAGGTTGGTAGCCGTAATAGCGTTCTCAATATTATTTTTCATAGCAGTCAATTGAATTTGTTATTAAATCATATATATCGACACTTAATTATTAAGTATTTATACAAAGGTGCCCAAAGGGGAAGGCAGAGGTGTGTAGTCAGTATCCACATACCCACTCAACTTAGCCACCACGGCTGTTATGTTTATATCTGTTTAATATATAATTGGGAAAATTTTGTTCTGCTGACTGAATTAGAGTTTCTGCCCCAAAATTCCTTTTCTGCTCACGCTCACGCTACCCATTGTATGGTAATAACATAACTTTTCCGCACCTAATATCGTCATATAATAGATTGCTTGAATCATTACAAACCAGAGTATAAACTTCATTTTAGCCACGTGACCACTGCGGTTCACATTCCATAAATTTATTCGCAACTACAAAGAAGGTTTTATGTTACTTTACTAAGCAAGAGGAACTATAATGGTGTCTTTATAAATACATAATTATTTGTTTCCCCTTAAGTTATGTACTTAAATAAACACAATAGATTCACAATTTTCACACATGATTTATGTACTATGTAACCTAGACAATATGTATGAACTTATATAGATAAAAACAAGGGTCCCCGAAGGGGTAGGCAGAGGTGTATAGGTAATACCCACACATCCACTTTCCGCCAGAGGTATATTAGGTGCCAACGTGACAGATGGCGTGTCCATCGCCGTTACTCAAGCACGACTATACATACGCCTTTGAATTTCTTCTCAGACGTATGCAGGTTTCCTCTCGATGTTTTTCCTTCACCGTAAAGCTCGTGGTGTGACTAATCAGATAGATAAAAACGCGCCTAAAACTAAGATTCGAGACAAGTATTCGTGTTCATCACACAAATATTCACCCTCAGTGGGAATAGAAGGCCAGACCTCAAGCAGTCAGGAGTTCGGACCATTAGACCAGACGGCCATATACTATGTAACTGTCTCGCATTGCACTTTGCCAGGCAATACAAATCAAACTGTCGCATTGCCAGTACAACGATAGTCACTCTATATTGATAGCACGTTCTGGAAACTGCAAACACTACTTTTATCTCGCGAACTGCAAAAATGTTCACATAACGTTGCAGTAGAGTACATTTTGTATAAGCCGGAGAATAACACATATGTGCCATCGATATTATGCATGCAGGGGATAATTTTAAAATGTATACAGAGGTGCATGAGGAACGTGAGGCTTTTGACAATGTAGCGTTCTATTCTGAAAAATGTATAGAAAATATTTTGGGGTTAATGCCTTTTATCTCGTTTTATAACACCACTACTATGCATCCTTCAGATTATGTTTTCCTAGTACATTTTTTTCGGTATTCTTTAATTATCATGAATATTTTTGTAGTAGTTGTATGTCGCATTATAATATCCTCACGCCTTCCCCAGTAGGGTCCCCGAAGGGGTAGGCAGAGGTGTATAGTTAATACCCACACACCCACTTTCCGCCAAAAGTATATTAGGTGCCAACGTGACAGATGGCGAGTCCATCGCCGTTACTCAAGCACGACTACACATACGCCATTGAATTACTTCTCAGACGTATGCAGGCTTCCTCACGATGTTTTCCATCACCGTAAAGCTCGTGGTTTGACTAATCACTGTACCTACTTAAGTTCAGAAAACTCATTGGTACAGTCGGGATTCGAACTTGCGATCTTTGTGTCACAGGCAACTGCTCGAACCGTACGATGCAAAATAGCATATATATGTCGCATTAACATAATAAATAAAACATAACATAAAAAATAAAATAAAGGATATTAAAAATCACGTAACTCAACGAAGACCCGTGAGGGGTGGGCAGAAGTGTAACTACTATCTTTTTTCACCGAAGATAAATTTCGGTGCCAACGTGACATAGGGCAAGTACGACCATTTCAAAAGCATGATATAAATACTTTTTTCCTGCAGTCTTATACTTTACGCTGAAACATAATATGCACGTTCGTAATGTAAATAATATCCTCACGCCTTCCCACAAGGGTCCCCGAAGGGGTAGGTAGAGGTGTATAGGTAATACCCACACGCCCACTTTCCGCCATCAACATTACGTTCGTAATGTGATTACTCAAATGTAGATATGCTCATTAGTACAGTCGATAATTAGATCTTTCAAACTTTGTGTTGCAAACAACGATCGTGGTTTTATAATCTTCGTAACATTCAAATATTTGACAATTAGGTTTTATATAATTTTCGTTCACGTTTCAACTCAAGCACACCTTTGAGGTAATTCCCGGAATGTATGTATGCATTTTGTCTGACGACGGTAGCTGAGTGCATCTCCTTGGCTATAACACCTGTGTCGTTAAGAAGCCAACTAGCCGTGTAGCCGTGTCGCTATCCAAATAAGCCATTATGCAAAATGCATGAACTCCACACCTATTTTGAATGCAGCGAGAATCGCTATTGAGTTTTCATTCGCCGCTCTATAGAACATATGAAGTTTGAATAGGGACAAATACTTCAAGAAGTTGAAATAATTTTCTTTATCCAAATTTCTTTTTCTTTTTTCTTTCTTTATATTCAAATAACAATAATGTAAATAGCCGTGGTGAACCTGCAATATTATGATTGAAAGGTCCAATTCCGACTGTATCTATGAGTTTTTCTGACCTGAAGCAACCACGTCCTTTACGGTGAATAAAAACATCGTGAGAAAACTTGCATACGTTTTAGAAGGATTTCAAAGACTTTGTATAGTGCTTGCTTCAACGGCCAATTATTTGCGAGTAAAAGTGTGTATGGGTACTACATCTAGCCACCCCTTCGGGTACCCTAGTGGGATGGTGTGAAAATTTTAAATAAACATCATAAAAAGCCTTTTTTACACATAAAATCTTAAAGCTGGCGCATTTAAAAATATACAAGACAGCTTCGGAAGAGTACTTACCAATATGAGGAACTTTAAGACATCTCATCCTCGCAAAAGTTCCGTGAATACATGATGACACAATTCCGCAAAAGAGCATTGAACACGAATGTAGGCGAAGCGGCAATGTAATCTCTTGGGGAAGCATACGAAATTTACTCGGCAGGTTGATTAAAAGGACTTAGAATTTTGACTGTTAAGAGTTAGTGGAATTGTAAACATAATATGCATATAGGTATTTAAAGTTGAAATTACATATTTAGACGATAACTTATGAATAAAATTTATTCTCAAGTTGGATTCGGAAATAGCTTAAGAATTTGGAACCAGGTGGCTTTTTATGAAATCGTTTAAAGACAAGAGTTCATCGAATCATCACGAGTCAGGGTAGGTAGAGAGTGTAAAACACCAGTTCCCTTTAGACTAAACCATTTTTGCATCACCTACATTCATCAGTTTCTTCATGCACGCTCCCCGGTTTTGAATGCTCTTGACGCAAACATTCTAAAAGGATAGAGAAACAATATTTTGTAAAATTATTCATAGTTCTAAAACTATGCGCGAATATTATCTGCACAGCTCGACTTACACAAACAAAGGTGCAAACAAAACAAAAGCAACAAACGCTGTCAAATAAAATGTAGCTACAAACAATTTCATGTATTTTGTGCCCAGAGTGAGCAAAATGCTAATATCCGATGATACAACCACTTAACCGTTAGCTATGAAAGTTACCAGACGACGTGTTGGAAGTTACAAATATGTTAACAGGTGCATTGATCTAGTTTGTGAAGCTTGGGAATTGCTCCAATGTAATTTATTAAAGGCCAGTTTACCGCACGGAGTAATGGAAGCAAAGTTTCCGGAATAATGCAGTTATCTTAGCTTTAGTTCGACGCTGGCAATAAATTAACCATGTACCTTGAGAACATTGTACATGTACATTGAGAAAAATGATCACTTTATTTACAAGGAGTTTACTTATGGCAGAATTATAGGTAAGGCGTGACCACATTGGAGGACATACGAGTTTTATAGTGTTTTTATGGGCTCCGGTAAACGTTATCATTAACTTACTGGCCAAAAACTTGATACCTATCAACCGTTGTTGTAAAACAACTAAGCTCTACGCTGCTTATTTCATAATAATATTTGAAAATAATACTCATTTTAAAGAATTATAGGGTAAATCATAAATCGAAATCATTCAAAAACACCTTCACACCGTGTTCGTCTCGGGGCAGGTAAAAATTATAGCGCAACTTCTCCAGACTTAGGGGTGCCCTTAGCTGTGTTGCTTAGAACTAAAGTGCCTGGCTGGAGGCCTATGTCTCGCCATTGACCGGTTAAGTAGCAAAAGTTCCCGGAACTCACGCTAAACGAGAGACAATACAAAAAAAACTCCAGGCTTCTTTAACGAATACGCTCTTTATAATTCGTTTATTTTTAATTTATTAATTTTTAAATTCAGTTTGTTCAATAAATATCACGTCATTAATTAAAAGCGAAACGAGACAAATTCAATTGAGAGTGAAAAAAACGGGACTCAATCAGGCGTGCAGTGGAAATACCAATGGCGGAATGGTGAGTCTGGCCAAAATTAACTTTAGTCATTAAACAGGGTATCGAAGGCATTTGTCACGCTCAATTTACCCGCGAAAGGGTACTGTTGCCAGGAAATGGATCCGGCGATTGATGTTAAGCCCGAGGCGAAGGCAGGGTCGGTATCGAGAATCACATGAAATGGTTTTGAGACCAAGTTCTATACTTTTGCTTAAACTCGGGACTCCGGGAACAAATATACTGTAATTACATATATTACATATCACCACGCCAAGTTCCTAACAGGGCAATTTTCAATCCCGACTGTACCAATGAGCTTTTTGATCTTAAGAACAGTGATTAGTCACACCATGAACTTTACGTTGAAGGTAGACATCGAGAGGAATCCGTAAGTCGTGCTTCAGTAACGGCGATGGACTCGCCACCTGTCACGTTGGCACATAAAATATATCTCTGATGGAAAGTGGATGTGTGGGTAGTACTTATACACCTCTACCCCTTTCGGACCCTTGTGGGAAGGCGTGAGGATTTTCAATTGTTTTTCATTTGTGTTTTCAAAGACGTTTTCATAAGTCCTAATCAACTTTCATAGGCTTATCTATCTGAGTGTAGTAATTTTAATCAAAGTAAGTGTTATTTATCGAAAAGGTATTCAACTGTGCTTACGATCGCTTGACCCTCAATAGTATTAACGTGCCGGATTAGTTTAATTACTGCTTTGTACTCAAATTGGACTCAAGCTCAATAATTGGAGATAACATTTAGTACAGGCAATTTGATAGCTTTTGTTTCTGTTTAGCAAACACGATTGATGCATTTAAATCCATTATTTATATATGATTAAAATGTCTATTTATCATTATACTTTTAGAGCCGTGGTGGCCTAGTGGTTCTATTAATTGCCTGCAACACAAAGCTCGAATCCCGACTGTACAAATAAGTTTTTCACACCACAAGGTCGGTGAAAGTAAACTGCATACGCTTGAAAATAAATTCAAAGTTGTATGTAATAGTCGTGACTTTACGTCGTCACGTTGACACTAAAATATACATCTCGGGCGGAAACTGGTTGCGTGAATACTACTTACATAATATGTGGGAAGAGATACATTTACACACACACATATACATATATATTCTGGATAATGCGTGTGTGAATTTACCTAGCAATTACTTTAGACAGACACTTGCATTATTATGTAGTATGTTTTAAAGGTTTTTCTTCTACTGCTATACGTGTTTTAAACAAACGTATTTCAATATAAACTAGATGATCTAATTCGTGTCAGCATATTCGGATCATCAAACATTTATATAGCGGAGCCAAACCACACACATCCGCTTTGTAAAACAGTTTGATGTAAATCTCTACGTAGCGTGGTTCAACCGCATTATTGAACTAAATTCAGAGCGACGTTGGGGTTAGTGTTGGTTTCACATTAGTTTCAATGCTGAATATTAGACTTATATTGTTAGCGTTTAGCATTAGTCAATGTCGTACTCCGCTCCTTAATTGCTTACCCGTGCACAATAATTATATTATATTGCTTAAAAGCCGTGGATGCCGAACGGTTCGAGATAAATTTAAGGTGCAAACTGAAGGTCGACCCCGTCCCGAACCTTCCCCGTCCAAAACTTGTGAAATAATTTTTACTTATACCCTTTAGTAGAACAGATGTAGGAGAAAACTTGCCATTATCACGAATTTGCTCGAAATATAATTCCATCTGCGTAAGCCTAGAAGGTGTAGACACATTTCACCTCTATAAACAATTTTAAAAGCAAGATAAAAAAAAAATTTGAAACAGTGTTCATAGATAAGCCAAACATATATTACTCATTTTCTATCTATTTTTTATGTACTAGATTATAAAGTTTACATGCCTATTATTGATGTACATATTAGGTTTTTAGTATTAGATTTTTATATGACGGTGTCATAATTTGTGTGGTGGTTTGGACTAAATATTGTTGGTGTACCATAATAAAATAAATAAATAAACATGACAGATGGCGAACCGTCACTCAAACACGACTATACATGCGTCTTTGAATTTCTTCTCAAGCGTATGCAGGTTAACTCTCGATGTTTTCCACCACCGGAAAGTTCGTTATGCGACTGTACTTAAGTTCAGAACAACTCACTGGGACAGTCTGGATTGGAACTTGCAATCTTTGCGTTGCCAGAGACTACTCGAATCATTAGACCACCACGATTCTTTCTTACCAATACTTCGGGTGAAAACACGATGTTGCATGACACACAGTTCGAAATACTTCTTTTGCCTGAACCTTTTCAGGAGAAGATAGAATTAAGTTTCAACGATTATGTCATGTACGAACAAGTACTCTTGATATATTTCAAACATTTACGTAAATTGGAACATGTCCCAAGAGACTACGGGGATGTATCGAACAGCGACTAACATTTCAAACAAGGGACTTGAAATACTATAGGAACCTAGTCACTGGGATACAATATGGGACTGTGTTCGTTTTGATAGCCTAAGACAATAACTTTGCGACTATATAGTGCTTTGTATTCACATCACAATATGACAGGTTCAAAGGGCTTAATTGAGGATCCTTTTTAAGTATGGTAGAATTTTTGCTCAAAAGCATGCAGGCTTCATCTGGATGATTGAATACATCATAAACATGTACAAAGGCTATGTAATATGAAGATATATATAACCAGCTGGCTCCTCGAAGCATGAGATAGTATTTGTGGCTAGTACACACAACGTTTAATATCGCCATTCCAATAGCGTTGAATACGAATTTACTATGTATGAGATGGGACACGTTCAAATATGTGCTTTAAACTAGAAAGGTTTTCAGCTTAGATAGCTTGTGAGCGGTTTATTTATTGCTTGACTTATCAAAGAGCTTTAAAATGTATGAAGCTGCCAGTGAGCTTAAAGGATATTCATTTTGAGGAGGAAATACTTAACATAGTGTTCTAGACCGCTCTCACTAAGCCACTAAGCCATAATAGACATTTGATGATAACTGGAGGTAACAGTGACTTATGTACACTATTCTTGATTTATTTGATTTAGAGTTGTGGTGACCGACAGTTAGTCTAGTCTAGTAGTCAGTCTGAATGTGTGGTTCGAGCAGTTGCTTTCAACACAAATATTGCAAGTTCCAATCCCGACTGTACCAATGAGTTTTTCTGAACTTAAGCACAGTGATTAGTCACACCACGAGCTAAACGGTGAAGGAAAACATCGAGGAAACCTGCATACGTCTGAGAAGAAATTCAAAGGCGTATGTATAGTCGTGCTGGAGTAACGGCGATGGACTCGCCATCTGTCACGTTGGCAGCTAATAAACCTCTGGCGGAAAGTGTGTGTGTGGGTACTACCTATACAACTCTACACCCTACACCCGAAATTCATTCCCACAAGGGTGTGGATACACATTCTTAATAAAATAAGATCTTGTTTTTTCAGAAATATTGAACTTTGTTTTTCCATTTAAGTAAGTAATTCCACTAATATCGTTATAATGAAGTTACCTTCTGAATAGGCAGCACAGACCGTTAGATATTACTGGATATGACAAACATTTTTTTAACACTTTAATTAAAAACAAAATTTATATTTAGATCTATAAAAGAGCTAAATTACATATCCATAGTAATATTGTAAGCGAGAATGTGTCTTTGTCTGTCTGTTACGTTTCAAGTTTAAGTAGCTGAATGGATTTGAATGAATTTTTCTAACGATATCTCAAGCTTCAGGGACGGATACTGCATTTTTTCTTACGAAGATGAAAAGGCATGATGCATTTTATACAGCTGAGGTCAAACAGCTTAAGCCGTCTTCTAATCACTTAGTAATCGTTTTCTTCATTAAAAAAGTTCATACATTTTCGAGCACCTCTTCTCTTTTTGGAGTCGGCTATTCGGCTAATAACCCATAGTAAAGCCAGATTGAAAAAAAAATACAAAATAAATGACTACCAACATACATTCCATTTAAAAGCCGACTTTAACTTGCAACTCCTAAGTTCTCATTTAACTTAACGCACTAGCGTACATGCCCATCCAGCAACTGTTTAACTCTAAGAGCAAGTCACAGTTAGTTTCCCTTAGTTCTCGGGCTAATGAGAAAATGTGAGCCCCTAGTTACTTTGCTGTCTATTTTATGGTTTTATAGGCGGGCTATAGTGTATTTTTCTCATTTATAAACTATACAATTATGAATTTATCATTAATTACTTAGTTATAGCGTAAACAAAGAAAAGAAACGAGATTTTTGTTTTTTTGTATTGTCTCTCGTAGCGTGAGTTCTGGGAACTGTTGCTACTTAACCGGTCAATAGCGAGACCTTGGCCTCCAGCCAGGAACTTTATTTCTAAGCAACACAGCTAAGGGCACCCCCTGTGGGGTACGAACCTCGGCTTAGGGCGTTGCTGGATCGCGAGCAAGGGAGCTGGGCTGGACTGGTAATTTTATTTAAATATTATTTGGGGGAGAAACGAGAAAAATCTCGAGGTGTTATCGATACATATTTAAAGTTTAGAAGTATCTGAACATTGTGTAGAAATTATTGTCTCTTGCATTTCTTACCACCTTCAAAAGGAAAGGAAGTTATACCTACGAAAGTATATTTCTTTTCTATTTCAATTAAGTATGTAGTGTCTCCATATACACGATGTTGCACGAGCTTACACATGTTACAAGACAATATAACACGAACGACCCCAAACTAAGCAGTAAAGGTAAAAGTCTTTGATAAATTTGCAGCCCGTTTCTTCTCATCCTCACGCCTTCCCACAAGGGTCCCCGAAGGGGTAGGCAGAGGTGTATGGGTAATACCCACACACCCACTTTCCGCCACAGGTATATTAGGTGCCAACGTGACAGATGGCGAGTCCATCGCCGTTACTCAAGCACGACTATACATACGCCTTTGAATTTCTTCTCAGACGTATGCAGGTTTCCTCTCGATGTTTTCCTTCACCGTAAAGCTCGTGGTGTGACTAATCACTGTACTTTGTTTTTCAATATTGCACACGTTCGAAATTGTGGACAGAAAACGGGTCAGATTAGCGACTTTAAAGTTGGTAAAACAACGTAATTTAAATTGAGATTTTTGATTTGAATTGCGTTCATATAGGTCATTGGTCAAATGTACCGAGTAAGTTTTTGATTAAAATCCTAAGGGTCCCCGAAGGTAAAGGCAGAGATGTAGTAGTAACCACCACTTTCCGCCAGAGATATATTTTTGGTGCCAACGTGACAGATAGCGAGTCCATCATAGTAACTCAAGCACGACTATACATACGCCCTTGAACTTCTTCTTAAACGTATGCAGGTTTCCTCTCGATATTTTCCTTCACCGTAAGGTCGTGATGTGACTAAGCACTTTACTTAAGTTCGGAAAAACTTATTGGTACAATTGAGATTCGAACCACGGCTCTGAAATTAAAATCATCACGGTAAAATACGAAAACTATAATTCGTAAGTAACCGCAGCAATCACACCGAATCACGGGACACAAGCGGATTCACAGAGTGAGTAGAGCGCCATCCACATCCATCAATCTCTTCATAAATGCTCGCCGGTTTCGAGTACTCTTGACGTTCCCGTCCTTGAATGGTCGAGCGCCTAGGTAGTTAGAACGTGGTCTTCCTCTGCCTTATAAATGTGAATATTACGCGAATAAATCCCGTAGACCGTATTTCAGACGCGAACTGAATTTAATAACACAAACTTTGCACGGTGCGGTTTATATTATGCCCACTGTGAGTTATTTATACTTACTACTTTACCATCTTGTATATATGAGTTACAATATAGTTTCACTCAGAAGCTAAGAAGCCGTAATGACTGAGAAGTCAACAGCATTTTCCCGCGGCCTTAGTGTATTATAAGGTATAATAAATAATTGCCGTGGTGGCCGAATGGTTCGAGTTGCCTGCGACACAAAGATCGCAAGTTCGAATCCCGACTGTACCAATGAGTTTTTCTGAACTTAAGTACAGTGATTAGTCACAACACGAGCTTTACGGTGAAGGAAAACATCGAGAGGAAACCTGCATACGTTTGGGAAGTAATTCAAAGGCGTATGTATAGTCGTGCTTGAGTAACGGCGACGGACTCGCCATCTGTCACTTTGGCACCTAAAATATATCTCTGGTAGAAAATGGGTCTTTATTACCTATACATCGCTGCCTACCCCTTCGGGGACCCTTGTGGGAAGGCGTGGGAATAAAAAATAAGTAAGGTATTACATAATGTCAATGACCACGTTGTCATGCTAATTGTAAATAAATAAATATAAAGTAAGGTATTGTATCTCGGACGAAAGCTGCAGCAATCCCCAAATAAAATTATCAAAACGAAATCTGCATAGTATCTAGTTTCATACAACATAGCAGATTTGAAACCTAAATTGCGCAGCGCCCGTCGCAATATGGCCTCGTGTGTATCACCCCTTAGGCAGTTCTATACATTGTATATGAAATGCATTCCTCATTTCGCTCCCTGTGTTGACACTATGGAAATTAGGGCCTCCGCCTGACTTTAATAAAGGCTTCTCTGTTATGCGAGTGTTTATTAATAGCTGTATTTGCATTTCGGTGGTCTGTGGGTCCGGATCTATTTGGTTAAAAATATGAAGTGTTTTCGTTCGTGTTTTGACAGACACGGATAAACTAGAGACCCTCTACGCTTTCTTTTAATATTATTAATAGAACGTTTGTGAAGATATTTGTTTCTCAATCGCGTCAGAACGGCTGATCGTAATTTGAAGCAATTTGGCACGATGATAGATAATTTAGCAAAATTAACTGCAATCATCAAATCATCAATGCAATCAATTTTGCGCGGGTGAAACAAAATGAAAATTTGTTTGGACCCGCTTATCTCAGGAAAAGAATCTGATTTGAAAATAAATGCAATTGATGCAATTGAGATTTATTATGTAACCTTACAATAATTAGTCTCTTCATTCATTCTAGTTGTTTTAAGTGTATGTAATGTTTTAGTTTTTCAAGTAACATTGTTTAGTAGCATATTTTTCCAAGCGCATCTGAAATTATCTGAATAATTAATTACATAGAGCCGTGGTGGCCGAGTGGTTCGAGCAGTTGCCTGCGACGCAAAGGTCGCAAGTTCGAATCCCGACTGTACCAATGAGTTTTTCTAAAACTTAAGTACAGTAATTAGTCACACCACGAGCGTTACGGTGAAGGAAAACATCGAGAGGAAACCTGCATACGTCTGAGAAGAAATTCAAAAGGCGTATGTATAGTCGTGCTTGAGTAACGGCGATGGACTCGCCATCTGTCACGTTGGCACCTAATATACCTCTGGCGGAAAGTGGGTGTGTGGGTATTACCTATACACCTCTGCCTACCCCTTCGGGGACCCTTGTGGGAAGGCGTGAGGATATAATAATAATAATAATAATTAATTACATTGACAATAAAAAGATATCCCACCTAAACACAGTAAGCATAGATATATTTACCGTGTCTAAAGGTTATGTGTTAGAATTACCAGTCAATTACATACATCCACAAGTAGGTAAACTTACTATACCCGTCTCTTTCTAATCCAATTACCCAACCAAATTAAAAGTCCTCTGCCTAACTAGCAAAATAAGATCTGCAATTGAGACGGTTTTTTTCTAATATAAAGTTCTACCGCTTAATTCCTCAGGCGTACATTTTACAAGAGGATTAACGTTGGGTTCCATTAATTCGGCCACATAAATCCATGTTAAGGTCGCCAAGGGAAGTCATTCGCTAGTGATATCACTGCCCAGTTTTCTATGACCCCAATGAACGGCTTTGTTACGTAAGAGGCGGGTAGCAGACCACTTTAAACACATTATATTTTTTTTAAACCATTAAACACTGGTAAGATGCATATTTCTGTGTAGCTAGCACATAGTAAGCTTTTATTGTAACTTATCGGTTTCGGCGCCTGGTGTTCAGTGACGATGCTCTATCGTGCATTTTATTGCTCAGATTTCATTGCCAGGCGCCAATATAACCGAGTGTATGTAATAATTCAATACTTTTAAAATTACATATTTTAAGTTAAATGATAAAAAACAAATTGACTTTTACTTAATAAATTACTATTTATTACCACAAAGTATTTGATTTAATTACAATTTGATTGGATTTGATAAATTCTGAATTGATTTGTTACTAGGTAAGATATTAAAAATACTAATAGAGACAGGATTAGGTCTGAGTCCGAATGCTTGGACCTCATTTTATCCGTATAAAGGGGTTGAGGATTAAAAGACCTACATTGTACTGCGGGAATAGACACGCCAAACGTAGATATATGTACATCAAGTGTAGTAGACACGCCGTCCCGTCTGCGAGCCCGTGATAACGCGAGGTCGGAAACCAAACGCAGTCCCCATATCGACCCACTAGTGATGGTGCCCTGATTAAACTGTAATGAGAATGCGAGACATGACATAATGTAGGTTTAATGTTCTTCGGTAAATACCGCTTTGAAATAGGTCCCGTGTAATTCGAAATGAATTATGTCTCCTAGCATTGCTATGTTGGGAATAGTTGGATATAAATTATAGGTATATATATCTTCACGCAAGAAGAGGCAGAGGAAGACCAAGTTCTAAGTATCTAGATCAAATCGATCGATCGCTCTAGGACGGAAACGTCAAGAGCACTCGAAACCGACAGGCATGTATGAACAGACTGATGAATGTGGACGAAGCGAAAGAAGTATGTTAGTCCGTGAAGTGGAGAAAAGTTGAGAATCTGGGACATATTATGCGACATAAAAGATACCAACTGCTGCAACTTATAATGATGGGCAAAGTGGCTGGGAGATCAGTGGGCCGAAGAAGAAAGCCGTGGCGGCGCTATATTCGCAAGTGGACCGCCATCAACAATGCTGCTGATCTGTTTCGCCTCGCGAAGGACCGAAAGAAATTTACGGAATTGACGACCAACCTTCATTAAATGGAGAGGCACTTAAAGAAGAAGAAGTCCTACCTACCCCGTCAAGGACTTGGCGTGGTGTATGCACGTGGTGCATATTTTAGATGCCAACGTGACAGATGGCGAGCAATTTTTCAAGCACGAAATCATATACATCATTGACTTTTTTTTCAAACGTATACAGGTTTCTTCTCGATGTCTAATCCCTCAGGTACTAATATCATGCCTAATACAGTAATCATGCCTTATGATTTTTTTTTACATGTATAATAATAATAATTGTTCCACTGTCGGGAAAAGGCATCCCTCTTACTCTTCCACATCGAGCGCTAATAAATCATAATACCTTTAGTATAATGTTATACCTATCTTTTTCATTAAGAAAGTAGATAAGAGAGAAAATATAAGCCATTTCTAAGGAAGAAAATTTTGAGGAATTATTTTAATACCCTCAGGGGTACAAGGCTGTCAGACCTCGGGTCGGTTTTCTTTTATGTTTGTTTACTTCATAACATTGAATAATCTTTAAAAATGTGGAAAAATATATCGTCTCTTGGAAGTGGCTACCTTTACATTGAGATCATCATTAATAACATTTAACTATGTGCGTGTTACTTTGCGCCTCTTCGGTTCTGAATTGTAATAATATATTTCCCTCTTGAGTGTCCCCACACTGAAAGAACGATCAAAGAGGAGGGGGAAAAACTTCACCAAAACTCAATTCATAGGCAAGCGGAGTAATCGTGAAATGTGCACTAAAATATGAGTTTTTACGTCTATTTATAATTACATTTGTAAGCTGTTCCCTAGTCGGCGTATCTAATTAAATTCCTTCCATTTACATCTGCCCAGAGCAATCCCTTTGACCTCCCTATACGTCATGAGAGAGGCGTTATCTTTGATCAAACTCATATGTGTTAGTTTTGGTTTTTCATGTCCTCTCTGCTCCTCTCGCTTTCCTTAGCTATTGATAGTGATACACAAATATATAGAAATGTTGTAGCAGAAGCGGAAAACTTCATGTTGCGCCAGAATTGCACGCGTTGCGCCATTGTGCCGCGGCATGCCATTGTACAGGGTTGAATTGAGAAACGATTTGTTGAAGGATTTTTATTTACAGTTTCAGTATTCCTTTATTGAATATTCAATTGTTTACGCCTGGTTTGCGTTGGATTTTTTTCAACCCTGTTTCTCGTGATTGCTGTATTCAAATAAGTCCGTAAATGTTTCGAGAATAAAACGGGAACTTCTGGTTGCTTTACCATTGATTGATTTATATTTTTGGTATATTTATTAAACACTAATGCAACTTGAACCAACACGTATGAACTGACTGATGAATGTGGACGAAGCGAAAGAGGTATGCAAGTCTAGAGAGAACTGGCGCTCTACTCTCTCTGCCTACTCCGTTAGGGACCCGGCATGATGATAGGATTTGTAAAAGTTGTTACGGTAATAAATTATCACGTCTTCCCCCAACAGTACCTAATAGTGTAGGCAGAGATGTATAAGCGCCCACTTTGCATCAGATGGATAAAAGCGAATTCTTTGTCGATTTTCAAGCACGACTATAAATTACTACATAATTACTACATACATACATTAGCAGTAATCGAACACGTAACCTCAAGCTCGCAGTCCGTAAGTCATACTATTGCCAATAGCTTCTCACGTCGAACGATACATTTTAAACCTTTGCTCTAGAATTTTGGCTAATATCTCACCACACCCCTTAGGATTAATAACTTAAAGTGCTAGTAGACAAGTAAAGTGCAGAATATGATGCATGGGTTCCCGTGGGAGCAATGTAGAGGAAGATGGAAATTGTGTGTGGGCAGATGTTTTGTTTCATAAGGATAGTGGAAAGTAAAACATGACGAAAATTTTAAATGGAATGAAGAGTTAAGGTAACAAATGAATATCGTTCATTTAATTCATGATCCTTTTGGTCTACCTAAGTAGTATATCTAAGTATAAGGAGTTGTTCAACTTTGTCTATGAATATAATATTATATGCATGTTTTCTTGATTAAATTAGTCATCCTTCAAATTATTAATGAAACAGGTCTATAAGTCTAGACAGAGCTTATAACGTAATCTCTCTGCCTACCTAATGATGCGTGGCGTGATGATTAATAATAAATAATATTTTTTTATTTGAACTATATTATATTTCATTTTAAAAAAGTTTTTTTCCTAAATAGGCAAAAATAGCTAGAGGAGGGCTCTCAATGGCAAACTTAAAGAAATTTCAATCTTTAGTTACTTGCCCGGAATAGCCGTCCATTGCCAAGTCAGTGCTCTGACGAATTTCCTGGAACCGTCCCAATTGCTAGCGGAGGAAACCAGAACTATTCGTGCAGAAAAAAAAACAATAAATGTCTAGCCAAGTCGTATGAAGTCAGTTATTCTTGGTTACTTTAAGTATCTTTTATTTGTCTTTTGAAAGAAAAACTTTAATTGATTTGGAGAAATACAGTGATAGGACATTAATATATTACAGGAATGGCTCTAATAAAAAAAATATAAGGGCTGCCTAAATTTTGTCGCAGTAATTTTTAGCAGACACGTCAGATTAATAGACAATGTTAAACAGACTATGTTAAATACAAAGCATAGCAAACCGATCGAATAAACGTATGACGTACGATTTCTGTCGTGACCCGTAGTATGGTAAAGTCAAAATACTGTCTCAAAGTCTTCATGCCGTACCATAAGGGTACCTGAAAGTCAAAGGTGTGTAACAACACTTTACTCTCTTCACCAGATACATATTTTAGGTGCCAACCTAGAGGTCGATTTTAAAGAATAAATACGTTATTCAATTTCTTCATCTTCAATTGTTGCCTTCCAGGCGACTACTCGGACCGCTCAACCATCACGGCTTGTCAATATAGGAGTTTTTACACAGCCGGTGCCATCGCAACACCAAAAACTCCTAGAATATACAAAGATAAACAAATAAGTCTCAAATACAGATATTTTCGACCAGAAACCTCATCAATTCAGTACTGACCCAAAGTCATCTAGAAATCCATTTTCATTCACTGGCTCTTTTAAGGCTTGAGTGTTGTGTCATAAAGTTCGAACACAAAAAAGGGACACATTTGATAGACCCCTAGTCTCAGGTAGTCTTGACCTCTTAAGGAATATAGCCTGAATAATTGACTAGAAAATCTTCATATCTTCACGCCTTCCCACAAGTGCCCCCGAAGGAATAGGCAGAGGTATGTATGAAGTACCCACAACCCCAATTATTGCCAGAGAGATATTTGAGGTGCCCACGTGACATGGCGAGTTCATAGCTATTACTCAAGCAAGACTATACATATAACAAGCCTTTAAATTTCATCCTAAACATATGCAATTTTCCTCTTAAATTTTTCAACGTTCAAAAAATCAATTCTAACAAACACATCACAAATGGCGTATTAGCGTATATTGTCGTCTCCAAATCCCTAATTGCAAGTTCATTACCATCAGGACTCTTAACAAATGAGATTTCTGAACTTAAGCATAGTGTGAAGGAAGATGCCATGAGAAAAACGTTACAAGAATTTCAAAGGCATACGTTATCCCGTAAAGCTGGAACATATCTACAGCAAAATGTGGAAGTCATTACACTTATGGATAATTATGGATCCTTTTGAGGGAAGGGGTGAAAGCAAACCAAAGTTGTAATAAATTTAGTGATTATCTTCATACAGCGCCATAAAGACGATAGCAAGGAACAAGAATATCGATCTAAAAATATATATATTCCGTCAACTCCTCCTTGAAATAGGTACAGCATAGAATAATATAAGGTTCAAGTTGTACTGGTGACAACGGTCACGTATGCTACAAAGGATGGTATGATAGAGGTCCGTTTCTTATTAAAATGTCCACTCTAGAGCCTTTTTTATTTATACCTACCCTCGCAAGGTCTCAAAGACGCGGATAAGGGTAGAGGATATTTTGTGTTTTAGTTTTGGAATTGCCTTATGTTTTTGGTCACTTTGATTTGCAGAATCAACTTCTGCCAGTTTGGAAATTGAGCTGGTTGTATTTAACGTTTATCAACAATTATTATTTTGGCAATAGAGTAGAGATAATAAGAGTTTGAGAACAATATTTCAAGTTCAATATAAGTAATAACGTCTTTTTTGGATCCATTATCCATATCTTGTATCTTATACCGGAACAAGTAAACGCATAGTCTAAGACCTCTTAGTAATATAAATTATAATGCTTAATATAAAATGCAACGAATCGATGTTATGCGTAATTATTTTTTTAGTGTGTACTTTATATCACTAGATGTCGCTGAACGACTAACTAAATCACGCTGTTGAGATTCTCCACCTGTTCATTTAGAAAATGTACATTTATTTGTGATACTACTTAGCTGTATTTGCTTAGCACCTAAAAATATGTCTCTGTGTCGACTTTGTTCGGTCAAGTATCAATAATTCCCGCAACGCACGCAACGAGAGAAAATTCAAGAGACATAAAACGTTGCTTGGGGGGAAATACATTAATTAATTTAATACTTTCCTTTATATGAGATTTTACTTATTCACTAAGAAAGAGTGAAGAAAGATTGACGAAACAGATATACAAAGCAAAAGTGTGTGCAAGAACAGGCAGAGGAAGTCCACGTTCCAACTACCTGGATCAAATAGATCGGACTCTGAAGGACGGGAACGTTAAGAGTACTCGAAACCGACGAGCATATATGAAGAGACTGATGAATGTGCACGAAGCGAAAGAGGTATGTAAGTCTAGAGAGAACTGGCGCTCTATACTCTCTGCCTACCCCGTTAAGGACTTGGCGTGATGATATGTATGTATGTATGTACTTATTCACTTATTTACTTATTCACCAATAGGTGAGTACACCTTAAGTTAAAAGAACATGACTTAATACATAATACCCAATTACAGGTAGCCACAACGACTAGGTAATCACAACCACTCTTTATAGGCTTTGATTATAACACCGCCGCCTATGGACGCTTGCAACACCAGTGGTATCACTCGCGCGTTGCCGACCAAAAAATGTTAGGTGA
>JACCPG010010820.1:0-12279 GCA_016069955.1 Drepana arcuata | reverse complement strand
GGTGTAACCTAAAATTCCACATTATTGTGTAAATATCTTCGCTAGACGCAAAGTAAATTGGATACTGATGTCTGACAATTTTTGGGCAAGCTGAACAACCATAGTATACATAATATTGCCCATCTTTAATGCAAACGTTGAGATAATTAAAATTCTAATACGATACTCCTTGGTTAACTTTTTTTATGCAACTGTCTTTGAATAAGGTTCTAAGAAGAATAGTTGGAACCACAAAGGTCTCGCACTGTGCGCTTCCAAAGGAGTTTTCATCCGCGAACGCTCAGGCTGTGGAATGAGCTCCCCGTTGAGGTTTTCCCTGGAGAGTACAGCATGGAGTTCTTCAAGAAGGGTGTGAAAAGATTCCTGCAGGGTCGGCACCGCGCGAGTGATACCCCTGGTGTTGCAAGCGTCCATAGGCGGACCGCATGCTTGTTTGCCACTCTTGTTGTATAAAAAAAAACCCAAGTGGTATAAAAAAAGTTATTTAGCCCTATATATTTCTCCTAAAGGTTCAGTTTAGTAAAAGCCCATCATGTAACTATTCACTAATATGTGTTATATAAATTAGTTGACTAAAAATATTTTACAAAAAAAAATTATTAACTTAAGTTTCACAATATTTTTACAAGGATCATATACGACACGTTGCATGGGTATGCAAAATACAAATGCATACATGATAATAATGCATAAACAAAGTCGTTTGTAAATTGATCATATTGACAGTGTATCATTTCGTATTAACAATATTGTAAGCTACATCGCCAAAAATCTAATTTACCTAAGATCTACGACTGAATGCAAAATTTCCGAACTGGGCGCGAATGTCATGTGTAAACTTGATTTTATTATATGGTTAACTAAACATTCGATTTTCGAATTATTCGATCACGGCGATGACATCATAAAACTGTGAAAAAGTCATGTAAACAAGAACCCACTTAGTGCATTTTTTCTTACGTGCAATTGGCCAGTATCAATGTATCGTTCACATGACTAAGTCCTTTGAGTGATGAGCTAAAATGGTTGTGTCTGGAAAGGTTTTAGTTATCATTCAAGAATTCAGAAAACCCCATGTGTTTAGGAGATGTAAGTAAAATATATTTTCCAACTTTTCGGCATCAAGAAACTTGAAAAATTAGATAAACGTTTCAGAGATAGGTTCTCCACTAAAAGCCATCATTCCACAAATACCTTTTTACTTTAGTGATATTAGGAAACAATTTTTTTAAATTTTAACGAGACAAAAAACGTTTGCAATACTATCTTCTTAAATTTAAGAGTATAACTCTTGTCGATTTTACTGATGAATCTTGATAACCTGAATCTGAATAACCTCTTTGTACTAAACCGATGGCTATTTTATCTCACGCTTCCCATCTGTCTTCCCCCACCAGTATCATGTTCCAATACCCATTGTGACGTACAATATGTCCATATTCCCTCTACTGTAACTTCTTGAAATCCATATCGATTGAGTAGTTCCGACATCCAGATCCATACAAGTTGTTCCAGTAGTTACATTCAATACAAATATTGCAAGTTCGAATCCCGACCAAACCCGTGAGCTTGTATGGTGAAAGAAATCATCGTATAGAAACCTGCATACGTTTGAAAAGAAGTTCAAAGACGTATGTATAGTCGTGCTTGAGAAACGGCAATGGACTCGCCATCTGTTACATCGGCAGTTAAAATATTACGGGCTTAAAGTGGCTACACACCTCTGCCTACCTCTTTAGTGACCTTTGTGGGAAGGCGTTTGCTCACAATATTTTCCTTAATAGTGAATTATTTGCATTTTATTTTTTTTGTTTGCGCATTACTTTTTGCACTTTGGCCGTTTTAATTGAGTTTTATTAAGTACTCGTACTATGTCAAGTTCAAAATAAATGCATTTTTTGGCAGGCGGCGATGCGCTACATATTATAATTGGTTACTGAAATAATTACACTTAATTTTGTTTTCAAGGTCTCGCAATTTGAATTTATTATTATATACCTAGTCGCTCTCTTGATTTTATTAATTGTATAATTCTGATCATATAAGAACAGGGTGCTATGGCGCTCATTAGGGGAGGCCTATGTCCAGCAGTGGACTAGAGTGTGCTGATGATGATATAAGAACATAACAATTTGTCTAAGGGGCAAAAGTGTGTCAAATGTCAATACGATTATAATGTCGAAACGATTACTTGTTCGCTGAAGTTGACAACTTGGCATTTGGCAGCTTTGCTAATAAATTTATAGAGGCGAATTATTATACAGTCAACCATTTTTACTAATAATGATGTATGATGACAATGTCATGACACGAACTTTAACCCTAGCATTCGACAGTAAGGTGACATTAGAGAAGTGAGAGGCAATAAAATTATTAAGCGAAAGTTAATGTAGTAACACCATTGATATGCAAATGATTTAAGAATAATATATGAACGCATGAATAGACCTGCTTGATCAAAATTAAAGGAACATTAATATTGGTGCTAGCATTCAAATAGATAGCTTTAAAAAAGAAAAAACAGTTCCTAACACCACCTCCTTGCTCTTGAAAAAGACTTTCAAATTGTTTAGTAATGAATTCCTTGCATCAGTCAGCGATTGAGAATCGTTAATGGATGCCCAACTACATGAATGTTTTATATGGCTAAGCTCCATCAATTATCTATTCGAAGGGATAATTGTTCGGAATGCAGTCCAACCACGCATTCACCGTATTCAAAAGGCCAACTCATTACTATGAGGGACACATATGAACCGCTAGTTGCTTTGAACCTTTGTATCAACAAACTTTGTTTCCAATACAAACATGACGTGCACGAAATTGATTTATCGCCTAAATAGTCGAGTTTAGTCGATCAAAACTATTTGTCTGTAATTTTTATTTACTGCGTTCTAGAATTTTCTTTACGAACAATTAAAATAACTGAAAAATAAGGTATTATTATTCGGTCTATTGTGTTAATAAATTGACAATACGCTCGCATTTCGTTGCAATGACTCCTTTCAGCTGTTGCTACAGCAAACTACGTACTTTCTGCGAATTCGTATCTATGTAAAGAAGGTGATTGCTTAAAACTATTACTTTAAAAATGGTTTTGTTTCTGCAATTTCCCAACACAACCAAATTATTACCCATCCAAGTTACCAGAAAGTTTCACATTGACAATAAAACTGATTATATATATTTCGGAACAATGACGCACCATTTCAACAAACGCTCAATGATAGTGCTGGGATTTGCGCAAAAAATCGTTAATAATTTGTTCGGCTTCCTAATTTTACAGACTTTGCAATTCTTTATCAGGTTTGCCAATGATGAATAAGAATAAGTTATCATTGCTCAAAGGAAAAAATATCTCAGATCAATATTACTTGCGACCAAATGTTAGTTTTGAGTCAGTCATGCTTCAACGGTTATTCCGACACAAAAGCTTATTCGAATATAGTAATTATTTTAAGTCTTCTCATCTCAAGTCGCAGAATGACCTCATTGTTCGACATGGTCCGTCACAATAGCAAGCGCTTCGCCTTTAACTCCAATTTCATCGATTTAAGAACTTATCGACACTTTTGTACCATGAACGATGATATCATTCGATTAATACTCACCAGCGCTTTTATCGCTTTATGTCTTATACAAGCTATTGTGATTGTTCGCTTTAAGCGCTGTAATGTATTTTTAGACTGAAAGGTAGAATACACAGTTCGTCAGCCGGTGCTCGCGGGCAGACGTGTCGCTTCGAAACACGGTCGCGGGCGAATCGTGTTTACATTTTTAATCGCTTCTGTGACAGTTAACTAATAAAGAAACCTTTCTATCAAGTAAATTAAGTTGACGTTAGTAATGTTACGTAAGTTAATGAGAATTAATGTCAGCGTTAGAGGAAAGTGGATGCGCACGAGTGGTTTGACTTTCGCTTCTGCTTGTGGTTACTCTTGTATTGTTGTGGCAGTGCCCTAAATGTATAATTAAATTTTAATATGTAGACAGAAAAAGACATGGAAATTGTATATTCAGACGTGACCTTGCAGATTGTACAAAGTATGTAGATTGTTTGTGTATTTTACAAATGCCAGCTGTAGTTATACATTCAATACGAGCTACTTAGTTGATTGAAAATAATCCTTATTACAACTACATTTAGAACGGATGTATTTTTCAATCCTGATGTCTATGATGCGACAAATGCATACTAACTTTTGAATCTTCACGCCTTCTCCTTTGTGGGACACCGAGGCAAAGGTGTAATAACACCCACTGTTCAGCAGACTTTATCTATTACTCTCAGTTACGACAATTCAGTGTGTGAGTTTCTTCTTAAGAGGATACGCGATATTTTCCAATACGTTAAAACCCGTGGTGTGACAAGTAACTTTGTTTAGAAAACACATTGGTTCAGACCACTGGGACATAAACCTACAATGGAGTGATTTCTAATACCAGTCAGGCACCGCGCAACAAGTCTTCTCTAAACTCCTCTATAAAATATATATCAACACACCGAGTCCTTCACACAGCGCAAAGCGCCGGTTCTATCAAGACTTACATACCTCTTTTGCTTCATCCCCATTTATCAGTTTCTCAATCCTAGTAAGTATGATCGATTTAATCTAGGTATTTGTAATGTGGTATTTCTCTTCCTGCCTCATTTGCGTTATTGAATTGTGGCCAATTATACCAGTGCAACTGATGAAAATCCATACATACTTATAACTGGTATATTATGTTCGATAGTTCATCAATATATATTTTATAAGGTTACGTTATGGTTTAATGTTTCTTTAGCAAGTTGCTGGAACCTCTGTGACACATTGTACACACCACGTGTTTTATCTGTTACGTATATTTTTCTGACGTTTAGGTTCATTTCTGTGTTGTTCTAACTCACACCCACTGATTTAAATTATGTTAAATTATATCTCGTCTTCTCTCTTCCAATACGCCATCGGATACTAGAATATCCAACAAGTTTCAAATCAAAGACCGGATTATAACCAACATGTCTATGGTTTATATGAGCAGTCTATTGTGTTGGACAATGGATCGTTCGTGTCAACGTCGAGACGTCATCATCAAAGACACTGATGACGATTCTGACAGTTATGTTCTTTCAATGGTTTTTTAATCTGCATACACGGGCGCGCACACGAAATTAACATTTTATTACCTGAATTTTTGAAGTGAATCAAATCGTTGAATGTTCTGTTTAATTCATTTCTCGATCACCAGATTTGTGTTTAAAACTAATCTAACCGTTATATTTTTCAGTTATTAATAGGTATATTGGGAAATGCTTAACATACCTAATAGCTACTTTATTACCCATATATTTCAGGGCATTTAAATGTTTGATTTAAATAATTGTCTCACTGTCTGACACTCGAATTCGCCAAGGACATTGCCAGAATGCATAATATTTTAATGCGAGTGAGTAATTTCTGTTTCTTCAAAGCTTAATGTATTTTTATGTGAGTTTTATTGAGGAAACATGTAAAACTCAGTACCCATGTGCGGATAACCGACCCTTTTTACTGCAAATAGCGTCAAACTAAGTGTCAAAGTGACATTGGAAAGCGATTGTTTTAGTAACATTACAAAATCGACTAAGCTTATGACTAAAATCTATTTCACAACTCTAGTTTTTCTTTTATTATAAGTAAGGCTGAATACATTGCGACAACCAGCCTGTATTGTACACAGTAGCTTGTGAAACTAGTTCCTACGCCGATTGTAATGCAATCAGCTTCTGTATCGAAATGCAGAACAAGTGATCTTATCACAGCTTGTTTTGCTCTGACTACCGTAGAATAACTGCTATGTGGGCGCTCAGCACTAATTGGGTTTACTATCTCATTTGCTTATAAACTGCCTAAGTCTATGTGCCAGTAAAAACAGCCAATTCCCATAGTACCGTATGTGTTTAACAGGAAATAATTAAACATAGATTTAGCCCTTTTGAAAATGTATATGTATTTGGTATTCATGATGATCGACTGACTGTCGCAAACAAACAAACTCACATTCGTATTATTAATATAATTAGTTACGATAAATGTACGACATAAAGTCTTAAATATTGAATATTATCCACCCAACATTTGTACAAACATTTCCGTCTTGTTCATTGAACAGATATGATATTGATTGACAATCAGCAATAGATATACAAATTTTGTATTGACATGTGCGCAATAATACCTTCAATTAATTAAAGATAGGTGTCATTTGCGACAACGTATTCATTACGATTTCACATAAAACACAGAGGGCAAGTTGATACTCACATAATATTTATGGAGAAAATTACTTTATAATAAAATAATAAATATATAATTACTTTAAGTTAGTAAATTAATAATAAAATAAAAACATTTATTGTATACCACTTATCGTGCTATGAAGCTATGCTATATAAGCTATAAAGTTAGTTTTCCATCCCCTACTCCATCACGTGCCCATTCTATAAAGCTAAAAAAAAATAATTCTACGCCGATAAAGATTAAATTATTTGTATAAGGTGTTATCCGCAATAACTTGTTGTATTTGCGGATAACACCTTATTAGGTAATTGATGGCTCTTTCTCTCGACAATTTTCTTGTGATGTCTTTATTAAAGTATATAAACAATGAGCCTGTGAAAAGTAGCTGGGAAAATGGCGAAGTGGGCAAACACTTAAGGAGTACCTCGAACCGCAAGCTTGTGGGTTGCACTAACCACAAACGGCTTTGTTTGTTGTTCACTGGAAATATAAGCACTAATGACAGAAGAAAAGAAACACCACATATATTTTTTACGTTAAACAAGTACAGAGTGTTCATACACTCTGTACTTGTTTAACGTAAAATGTTTAAAGATATAAAAAAAATTACTTACAACAGGGTAAAAACCTCAAAAGGGTAGGTGCTGGATGAACGATTTCTTTTCGCCAGGAATATATTTTAGGTGTCAACGTTTCAGGTGACAAAGTTGCCGTCACTCAAGCACGCCTCTACTTAGGTCGCTGACTTTCTTCTCCAACGACTCCGCACGATTTTCCCACTCTATAAAACTCGTGGTGTCTCAAAGAAATCACGGATTAAAGGGATTTGATTTAAAGATTTATCAAGAAGTGTAATAAGTTTATAGAACGCTTAATACACAAGACAAGACAACAATTAGGTTCAAAAGTTTCTCATTTATCAAGATTTATATTAGCATTGTCCTTGTATCTTCCCAGCATCCGAGGTCGTTGAGCCGCCGTGTGCCCACATAAGTCATCACATGATATCAGACACGCTCCTTGTAGAGATTATAAAAAGTCACATACGCCTTTTACGGATTTCCATGCTTTATTCATGTCCCCAACTGGCAATGATGATACGAATTATAGGTCAGCATATATCTTATTATGTAATGTCGCTGTAATTGTATGATAGAGAACGCGAGGATACTATTTAAGACTACGAAGTTTGTCAATCGGATCCTTAAATTCGATTGAAATAACATTGAACTATTATTTTATCATTCGAAAGCCTTCTATCATGGATCACAGTACCTATAACTGCAGACGGCTACCTTACGGCTACCCCCGAACCTCACCCATCGACGGGAAAATCATCTTATTGAGATTTACCTTGAAACCACCTTTAGAACATTATCTATTAATATAACTGTGAGTAGCTTGCATCTGTTTCCGCTGGATATGAGCTACTGAATCTCATTACTTCCAGTCCTGTATCTCTATCCCATCGGTACAAAAACCTACGTGTACAAGAGAGATGAGTATGTGTATGTCACTCCGCCTAGCCTCGCTCACGGTGCGTCGTGTGACATAAGGAAAGTAGCCAACCCGTTCTACATGAGCGGTTTCACTTCCACACGACACAACACTCGCCATAATAAATACTTGACGGATGGAAATTTTAATGAATTATGCAGACTTAGTAAGAATGCATTTAGAAACTTAATTACCTGTGAAACTTACAAACACAAAAGTTTGAGGAATTAGACTCTAAGGACTCTCTAGGGTTAAGCTGAAACTGAGACTAGAGCTGATAACCAAGCTGTACTAGTGAACGCCATTGAAACAACATTTCTTTCGCATTATCTAGTCCCTTCTAAGACATTTGTAAATTTTGACAATAATGCTGATCCTCACAGTCAATTGTTCCAGAACGCCTGTCGTGAGGATGATAAACTTAAGGGCCCCAGAATCTCCAATATTCATATACCGAAAATGCATACTTACCCAACAATGTCAAATTCGGTTTGAGGCACCCATTCTGAACGGCACTGGTGGTATAATGTATTAGGGCATCAATAAGATGTGACTAAGCTAATCTATCGATAAAGTAGCGTCAAAATCAGGGACCCCATGCCTCTTGGGAAATAATGTCTCGCCCTGGCCATCACCGTGAGCCAGCGGCGATTAATCCGTTAATTGTTTATCAGACAGTAACGGTGTATCTGAGTAGACATTCTAGTTCATCTACTGCACCGTTATTCGAGATTCCTTTGTGTAGCATTATTGTTGTAATACATTTTGACTGATTTTGCATTGAAAAATGACCTCGACTATATTTGTGTCTAGACTGAGTCGAAAGTCCGAAATTGTCGTATTAACGCTATTGTTATTGCACAGACTCACTCCTTTATTAAAAGGCAAATATTTCCTAACATAGAGTTGTGTAAAATGTCTAAATTGAAATCTTGTATTTCGAATTGTCTTTGCATTTCATTTTCACCGTTTATATTCATACAAACGTAAATAAATGTTATCCTAGTGCCACGCAAATTTCATAATTTATTAGAGGTAACCAGAAATGATCAATTTCATATAATCGCTATCTTCGTCTTCTGAATTACGATGATGTAATGTAACCTGACTTGATTAAAACACTCGTGCGCATCCACATTTTTATTTTTTATTATACAACTGTAATTATTTTAATTAAAGCTCTTTCCACCTTCTAAAATGTTTATCTCTATCAATACTGTTACATCATTTGGGTATAGATTACTTGGCTGATTATGATATTATGTGTAACATTTATGTGGTAAAGGTGGAAAAAGTGAGTTTCATAACAGTGATTTAGTGATGTACTAATTAATATATACGACGATATAAATGTGTCAGAAATGAATTTATCCGTCGCAACGAATGCAAATAGCAATGAAGAAATCGGTAAGTGGTGAAAATTATATATATATATATATATATTCTCGTCTTCCTACCAGGGTCCCCGAAGAGGTAGGCAGTGGTGTGTAGGTAGTACCCACACACCTACTTTCCGCCCGAGATATATTTTAGTTGCCGACGTGACAGATAGCGAGTCCAACGCCGTTACTCAAATTCCTCCCATACATCTTTATCCTTACATCACTAACTAATAGATCTTGGTAATTAAATTTGTTGACTGACAGTCAAGGCGCAATCGGTTTGAGTCCATTATTTTTAGTTGAACAAAATGATTACAAGATCAATCTATCAAAGTCAAGACAATCTTAATATTAAAACACGTCATTAAAACTGCATCATAACGTTTGGTATAGCTACATCTTTAGTAAGTATGGGAAAATGCGATCATTTTACTTATTAAAAAATTAATATTTTTCGTGGGATTTGTCTTATAATAATGACGAAAGAAGAATCATTGTAAAACTATTCTGTTGTGCGAAAACAGTTTACGGAAACATCTTAAGGTTTCTCTGGTGGAGAGAGTACTCGCGTTTGTATTCACCATAAGAAGATCGATGTAAAGTTTGGAGTATGGGTACTTCAAACCTTAATATTCCCCGTCTTGCCACTAAGCCGAGCTTAGAATAATTTCAGTTGTATCTTTAAATGTTGCTCTTGACCCTATCTAGAACTTGTTCGCCTACGACAACCTGCCACTGCCCACGCCGTGTCAACATTAGACCCTGCTGTTTTCTCCATTAGGTGCAATTTGCATCCTTTGCATAATGCATTGCAGTTGGTAAAGACGCATACATGCTAAGTATGCATTCGTTTCTCGGCGAACCATATTGCACATCTATGCCAATCCTTACAGGTCAGTCCAAAGCCTGGCTAGTAGTAAGGAGTAAGAAGAGTTGTAAGAATTTACTGTCATGCGGTTGATTATGATGACTACTTAGATTTGTTATAGATATGTATCGTTATCTATACAAATAAATAAAATTGGAGTGTCTGTTTGTAATATAAAAAAAACGCGTTTTACGGTACATATACCAAAATATCATTTTTTTTAATTTTATCTGTCTGTTTGTTCCGGGTAATCTCTGAAACGGCTGGGCCGATTTTAATGGGACTTTCACTGGTAGATAGCTGATGTTAAAAGGAATAACTTGGACTACTTTATTTTGGAAACTGTTTTTTTTTTATAAATTCCAAACGGACGATGTCGCGGGCACAGCTAGTTACAGAATAATACTGCATAGTGCTGATGTATCTTTGTAACACTTGTATTAATTATCAATGTTACTTTTATTGTTGTCCAAAATCGACTAAGTGTTAGATTTATAGCTGACATAAAACAATATAATATCAATTAATCACAGAAATCTGATATCTGAAACTACTTTCCAGTTGGAAAACAGAAACAAAAGAAATCATTTCACGTCAAGCAGTATGAAAGTTTTTTTTTAAACTACTATTTCAATCATTTTGATTACTCGCCAATCTCACCATGTTGCAACTGCAGTTTGATATGACGTAAGATTTGGCAGAAATACCTATTGGGACTGCCAAGGTGCTTTTCTTAAATCGTAGTAGTGCATTATTGATTACAAATAGCAGTTGCGTAATAAACTAATTTCGCTTAGTTTCTTACTCTATGTTTGGATACCACACTATAATTTGACATTATTCGAATATCGCGATTCGATTACGTCAGTCGATTCTTATACTCAGTTCCGGTTTGATTATACCTGAATGACGTTTTAATATGATGTTAACGATCTTAATTTAGAGTTGGAATTCGAAAGCATAAAGTTTTAACCTATAAAGTTTGTGTACAGATAATTTTAAGTATATATAAAGAATTCTAGGTATAAAATACAAGATAAATAATTATTATTAGTACATCTGTAGTCTCGGCTTATATATATATATATATATGATCTCATGTCGAGGGAGCAATTTAGGCAATTACTTGAACAATCAATTATACATTGGAGCTGACAAGCGAAAATATTAATCGTCTGTGTAAAATCGAGTACACAGATTTTAGTCGATTATATTATCGATTAATTTATTATTATATTTGTTTAAAGTATTTAAATGAACGTGTCTCTAGTCATTGTTGATATCTCAAGGTCGTTGAGTGTCTACTCTTGTGTTTCCATTTAAACGTCGTATTAAGGCCGGGGTCAGTTGTTGATAGCCTGTAGTAACTGTAAACGCTCTTAAATCGTTTCACTCATTAAGTGTATCAAGGCTCGCTCAATTCACCGTGTTTTCTGTTTAATATTTTCAATTAAATTCATCATATATTGAAAACTCTCAAATCAGAAGATATCTAAATCTATAAATCTAAATGTATAGCTGTAGATGTCACCTTGCATTCGTTACATATATTGCGCAACGGAAAAAATGTCAATGCAGTTGAAACATACACACCATTAACATAAGAATCATTTTCCTGTGACCCACATGCACTGAATTGATTTTCAACTACCGTTAGTTTTCCGTCAATCACACCTTATTTGCAAGAGCGTAGTGTCGGCATCGCATTTGACACCTTACTGTCTTGGCAGTGAGTGCAAATTGAATTGAATTCATTGTGGAACGTTGACAAATTCTGATTTGCATTTAGGAAAACGAAGCCAAGAGTTTGTGTGCTCTAAGGCGTTGCATTAGACGTGTGTCGAATGGTTGTGTTCAGAATTGAAGTGCAAATAGGCGTGCAGTTCCGACCTTGCCGCCTCGTCGACTCCTGCGCATGATCGCGTTGACAGTTCTGTAATGGATTGCAACTACGTCCCGCCGTACCCAGGTATCATTCTCTTATAAATTTCCGAGCTAATATCCCAATTTTTAATAAGGATTAACATTTCGCGGTTTCTTTACAACAACGAGAGCAAAGACTCTTTGTTGTAAAAAAACATATTATTTTATAAACGAAACCGGCAATGGTTAAGATAAAAACGTACATGAAGCAGAAGAGATCAGAGACTCATAATTATATTCTATTTGTGTCTTCTCATTAATATGTGAAATCTTTTAAGTCTCCAAACACTTATACTTGATATCACTATCAATCCATGTAAAGTTCATTGTTGCGTGATTTTCTGTA
>JACCPG010010818.1:0-29370 GCA_016069955.1 Drepana arcuata | reverse complement strand
GATATGCAGACATTGATAGTTACTTATTTAACAAAGGAGTAGTAAATCCTAGGGTTCTAGCTATTTGTAAGCATGGCTTGTGAACTAAGAGATGTTTTGGTTTTCTTTTCCCAAAGTATATAAGAAGCCTAAGTGGCTACAAGCTTATGGTGTAGGCAAACGAGCAAACATTTATGATGAAAGATTGGTATAGTCCAGCTTGAGAAATAAAGATTGATTTGCATGGGTGTGAAAGTATGTCCTCTGCCTATCCCTTCCGAGACCCTTATGGGAAGGCATATATATGGATGTTATTTCAGTATTGTATATATTGCAACTATGTATTGCCTACAATGATCTACAACAACCAGATATTGTAGAACATAGACCTTAAGCTTTTGCCTGACATCTATGTTCATGGGTACATTTTTATATATACACAGACAAATCAAAAAGGTTTTGCCTGCCATGACATTTGCACCTGACTGATGGAAGTGTATGATTATAAAAGAGCATAGGTTTATGGTATGAGTAGTTGGTTCTAAGTCCCTTAAAGACATAAATTAGTATGAATAAAGTGCATACCAAATCCAAATCCTCCTTTTCAATGCTATCAATCTTATGTATAGCGCTGGCAAACTTTTTAGACAGGTACTGTATGACCTCTTGTTCACACTCTGTACGAGCCAATATCATAAAGTATGGCTGGAAGGTCAGTGACACTTTAAACCGAGAACCGTCCATCTCTATGAAATAGTAATCCATGGCGGCCACCAGCCGCTTGTCTTCATCCAGTATTTCTGTCTGTGTAAGATATACTTAGTGTATATTAGAGTTTTAACCTCTTTTATTTTTTGTAAACCTAACTTATTCAAATAAGATCATGCAGTCTATGTTGTGGTATAGCCTACATATTGTTCTTCAATACAATGCTTCAAGGGGATGCGACCCAAGATCGGGCTTGTACCTGGTTCAGCATATTTCATTAGCGATACAATGTGGAAATGCGGCGGGCATCATGGGAACGTTTGAGCCGGGTACGTGTCCAATCTAATATTTTGTTAGTATAGGTAGTAGTTAGTATCTTATGACAAAGCTTGTGCTGATAACTTATCTTTTTGTATATTCTTCAATACAGCCTTAGCAACATTTGGTAAAATATTATTAACAATATAAGATTGCATTCAAAATTTACATTAAATTTGTTGTCAGGTCTAAGTTCAGTTACTAACATTATATTACGTATTGTCTGAGTACATTATATACCTGATACATGTACATGTAGGGTCTGATGTTTTATTATTTAGTATAACTGTGTGTAAACAAATGTTAGCAAGTACAACAAGTGTTGAATCTACTGTCCATATTTATAATTGAAAAGCCTTACCAGTGATTCTCTTAGGGATAAAACTTAATCAAATTAATATAAAAGCAATAATACTTACAGTGTGCATGTTTATTAGGTAACCTGTTCTCTCTTTGGAATCCCGAATTCGATCAAACCCATATTTAGAGTCAATTCTATCATTATCTAAGGCTACTCTAATTCGGTTTTCAGATGACTCCTCCCTTAAATATTACACAGGAATTAAGTAAGTTAAAATGATTAAGAAGTTTAAATTCCATTATATTAAGTAAATTCACCTCGAACCCGAAGTTCCTGCTTCTCTTTTAGAGTCATCGCGCTCAGACCTATACTTTCCTGTATTTTGGAGAACCATTGTTACTTTAACATCAAGATCACGGTCTTCAAATTTAAGTAGTTTTATTTGCCGTTTACATATAGCATTGTACAATGATAAACATAACTTTTTAATTCTTCGATTGAGATTGATTGACAACAGTGTCAGTTTTTAACAGCTGTTAACAAATTTCGCGCCAATTTCACCTTTTTTTTGAATATTTTTCAATACAACAAATACTAGTCTTTCAGTCACATATATTTTCATATGTTTCAGTTGATCCTACGTTACAAATCATATATGTTATGAGATAATCATAAGATGATCCATTCACATGGAAAATTAAGTAAAGTAAATTGGATCAACAATTATTGTTACTGAGTTTACGCTATAAATAAGGTTAAAATATGTGCCACAGAGTATCTAGTAAGTCCGTTCAGGCAGCTTTCAACGGTAGTTTGGACAGATGTAAATACTGGCTATTTATATTCAAAAGAAATATTTTTTATATTTACATTGTTTTGTTGATAAATACAACTTAAACATACAAGTTTGTTTTGTAGAGGTTGTATAGTATGTAGGCCATACTTTTCAATTTTGGTATCCTGTCCTGTGATGAATGAGGCTAGTTTAGTTTATTCTGTAGTGTAAGATTTTGGTTCTTAATCTTGATTAGTTAACTCATTCTGTGGCCACAACACAAAGAGGCTAATGCTCACAGCAAATTCTGAGGGCTAATGTAATAATAATTGTCAAACAAAGATACATCAACGCATCCGTCACCGTCATCTGTCTGCATTCTGAAAAATTGCTTCCATAGACTGCACTGATTGAACGCATTGCCTCTAACGGACTTATAAATCTTATAATGCAAGCCTTAAATAGAGTAAAATCATAACAAATTGGAAATAATATTGATCAACTTAAGTAACGATGGACAACTCGTACAATAGCGATGGCGATTTCTCGACATCAAGGAATAATTATACAAACAGAGATATGAGCAGTCATCTATTGACCGGCTTTGAGAGACTTCGGATTTCAGCGATTACCAACGCAGCCAAGATGAGTCCACTCGTTAGGGAAGCTACTATTGGACCGAATAGTCCATTGAAAAAAGAAATAGTGAGAGAAAAGACGCCCGAAAAAGAAAACAATGTTATCGTAGAGAATTTACTTGAAGACAAGCTTCGTGAGGATTTGCGTTGTGTGCTCATTAGAAAACAGCAAGACAGATATTTGCGCGAGCTATCCAACGATCATTACATGAATCTGATTGAAATAATGACCACCAAGCAAGCTGAGAGTATGACCGAGTTTGGCCAGAAACAGAGTAAAGAGTATAAACGCAGAGCCTTGGAAGTAAAGGCACGAAAATATCAAATGCTTAAAGAGTTACAAGACAATGACAACATTTCAATTCTTGAGAAAGCGAAGCTGGATGAGCAGAAATGTCAAATGATCAATAGTCAAACTATTGAGAACATGAACAAGATCTTGGAGGAACAAAATAAAGCCACAGCAAGATTTGCATCAATTACTGACAGTCAGACGAAGATCTGCATGTGCTACAATGAGATTATTAAGTTAATAAACACAGAACCACTAGCCAAGACAATCTGCAATAAATATATAAAATCTATTAATACAATAATGACAAATATAGGGCAAATTCTAGATATATACAAAACAGGGACTGTAACTGACAAGGAAGTAAAAGATGCTGAGACATTATCAATGAATATGGACTACACAATGAAGAAGATAATTGAAGAGATAGATGAATATAAGCAACAAGAGAAAAAACAGAAAGAGGAAGAGGAGAGGACAAAAAGGGAGAAAGAACTTGAGGCACAGAAAGCAGAGAAGCAAAAGGCTGAAGAAATAACACATACACAAAAAGCAACTATAGCAAGTAAAAAGAATGTACCACTGTTTTATTCTGCTAAAAACTACAACTACTCTGAAGGATTGAAGCAATACTTAGAAGAATATGAAGCCCAGTACAAAGATTTGTTGGTAAATCCTAACCTCAAGAAGTTCAGATTTGACTGTCAAAAGGCGGTGAATACTCCAGTGAATGCCCTCTCTTCAGTGAGCGGCCCTCACATGAAGGACAAATTTGACAAGCTTTACAAGCTGCTCAAGGGAGAACAAGTTCAGGTTCTGGACTCATCTGTGAATGCAACACATCATCCGCAAGGTCTGGCATACTGCACAGCTCTGCTTGCTAAGAAGATTGTACGACAAGGAGACCTGTTGGTATCCAGTAACCCTGAAGCTGCTTTCCCCTTAGCTGCTGTAACCGTAGCTCTGTGGGCTCACTTTCCCAAATTTGGAGTATTGCTAGAGGCAAATTTCCATAGATATTGCCCATATTTAGTGCCCATGTTTTTACCGCAGAAGGAGGGACAGACAGATAAAGAATTTTATATGTCAAGAGGCTATACATACAATGTGGAAGGGGAAGTTGAGAAACAAGACAAATTCCTCAGGAGAATGTCGGGCATATTTAGACTGCGTTGTGCAATTTGGATAGCTAAAATGCCTAGATTCTTAAATACACCGAATCCACATAGTATGAAATATGGATGGCGATGGCTGGCTTCATTTATTAACTTGAAACCAGAACCTGACATCTGTGCCACTTTATTGCATGATTTTTTCAATGTGTGTGGATCAGAATTTTTCAAATACTATGACAAACAATTTATCAAAATTATAAAGCTTATAAGTACACAGTATCTTGCAATGTTACAGAATATTGATGAAGGTGGTCCCAAGACTAGATTGGAAGTATTCCTGCAAGATGTTTTAAAGACTGGGCACATACCCCCTCCTAGCGGTTTATTACCACCAGGTACTTGGTAGTATCATGTGGTGGTTGGTAGACTATAAAGTGGAATAAAAATATTAATAGAGACTTATTGATTCTCTGAGTCCTCAAAGAAGATTTGAGAATGGATCTAAGGGGTGGGGGGGGGGGGGGGGCTTTCCACTGCGTCATGGGACAAATCAAACTGTGACATTAATTGATACCCCAACTGTTCATCTTGCTACTTAAATTAGTTTATAATAAATTTGTTTTTAAGGTACAATGGTTAGGAGTCAATGATATGTAATTTGCTGTTAATTTTATTAATATTCATTAAGTAATATTTTACAATGTGTTCAGCAATATGATATAGCTTGATATATGTATTTTAATTATAAGTTTTTACACAGTAAGGTAATTTTTCATAAAGAAAGTTGTGTTATATTCTCATAAATACAGGACATGTTAGCATCATATTATAATATGTAGAATTTTCTTTTCTATTATGAGATTATAATTATTGCGACGATATCAAGGCTAAAAAATATTTATGGATATGATTGGAAAATATGAACCTTTTTATTTTTTTATACCCCAATGTTGGCAAATAAGCATACAGTCCGCGTGATGATAAGCGCCATAGACTACTATTAATATACTAGTTAGCACTTTCAGAGGTATCACTCACGGGCTGCTTGCTGCTGCGGAGATTCAATAATACCTAATATCCTCACGCCTCCCCACAAGGGTCCCCGAAGGGGTAGGCACATGTGTATATATTAGGTGCCAACGTGACAGATGGCGAGTTCATCGCCGTTGCTTGAATATACATACCCCTTTGAATTTCTTCTCAAGTTTCTTCTGGATGTTTTCCTTCACCGTAATAATAACAGTGGCATGATATTGAGACCATTAATCCCAAATTCTGTGACAAGATTGCTCTTTTTGGACGATTAAAATGTTACAATGAAGCTTTTCCTAAAGACAATGGTATATATCATATATCATCGAAATAAGACAAGCAGACAGTATTAAAAAAAGCCTCGAAATAGTTAAATAATTTATTTTTATTAAGCCAATTTTGTACGAATCTGAAAGACTACATAGTATCGATCGATGTCAGCTATCTTATAAAAAAACGTGGAGAATTGATTATCTGTCGTAACATTTGTCAAGTTGTCAAAATTATAAAAAAAATTATCAGGTCGGCGGTCGGTTTCGTTCAGTGTAGAAATCGGACAGGATTGCTGATGAAGATTTTATTATAAGAATTTACTATTTTTTTATTTGAAACAATGTAATTTCCTAATTGCTTTTATATGTAGATAATTGACGTGGTGTACTTAAGGGTGTGGATTATAAGCAGTAGATAACACAGATATACGATAAAACATGGGTAATATCGACGATACAAGTTTCATGGCAAGATACTCAGCGTTCAACCCCTATCGGTTGTTCCAACGGGAGATGGGGTACCAGGCGCCCATCGGTTCCGGAGATGCTTTGGCCAAGAGCTTGTACTGTGGCATGAAGCCAATAGCCTCGTGGGACTTTGACAGGGCGAAAGCTCTGCCTACTGGAGGGGTATTCAACCTTGAGTTCTCCCCGGAAGGGTAAGAAGTTATCCTTGACTTTGCACTCTCAATCTGAACTCCTAACAATATATGTATATTGAAATTACTGACTATATAAATTAACTTCTATCATCTACTTATTGTGGTGACATTTCAGTCAAATTATAGACTTACATTCCTTTGTTTCAAACAGAGTTCATTCCTTGCAGTGTGTTGAATTGTTTTATTTAATTAATGTTTATGATATTCTGCAGAACCATATAACATTTTCTGTAGTGTATCTGTGATATTTACTACACAGGCTGTCTAATATTCAGTAAATACACTATAATTACAAATAAGAAAGTATAAAAGTTTATTGTATAAAATTATTATATATAAAGTAAGTAAAAAATAAAAATAAACTCATTTCCTGTCTGGAAATGATAACTAGTATTTCAATAGGTATTAATAAATATAGTTCAAGTTAAATTGTGTTATAATACTGTTCATATATGTTTTTTCATAAGGTCGCTCCTGGTAGCTGCTTGTGAAAAGAAATCAATACAAATATTTGACCCACTCACTCACGAAAGGATCCACTCAGTTAATGGAGCACATTCAGATTGCGTTAATTGTGTCAAGTAAGTATAGTATTAGGGGAATAATCTGGTGAATTGTTCACATAATGCCGATGGCTACCTTCTACCACTCCTCCACTTACCTACCTAATACTACCGCATCTACCCATCATAGAACACAACAGGTCTCCAACTGTGTGGATCAAAAGAGTATCCTTCGGTGAGTGCTCAGGCTATGGAATGAACATGAACTCTCCACTGAAAATTTTCCTAGAGAGTACAACAAGAAGTTCTTCAAGAAAGTGCAGAAAGATTGGCAATGTAGTATAGCAAGTAATACACTTGCACATTGCCCATCCTGCAGGAAGAGTGGTGTCGCTAGCATCCATATGCAGTGTTAATTGCTTACCAACAGGACTGTATGTGTATGCTTTGCCACCCTTATACTCTACAGCTTTAATAAATATAATATTATATCCTCACGCAAAAGGGTAGGCAGAGGTGTATAGGTAGTTCATTGTATGCTATATCATTTTACTAGAAGCCAAATATGGTAAAGTTCTATAATTTAATTGATTAATGGTTAGATTTGTCAAACTTTTGTTCATTTGATTTGGCAGTCGCCTGGTCTAGTGGCCATTCTGGCTGCAATTTCGATTCCCACTGAGGGCACATATATATGTGTGATGAATGAGTATGTGGTCCTTAGTCTTGGAACTCTTGGATGTCCTATGTAAATATTGTTGTCTAGGTCCCATAGTCCAAACTGTCCCCAGGTATTTATTATTATTATTAATTTATCAATTATGTAGTTGGTGGTGATGGTCTAACGTAGTGACATTATATACATACATACATACATACATATCATCACGCCAAGTCCCTAACCTTATTTAACCATATAATGAACTCTTACGGGGTAGTCTGAAAGTACAGTGCCAATGCCCTCTAGATGTAAAGCTCTCTTACGCTTGATCAACATTCATCAGTCTCGTCGCACATACTCGCTTGTTTCTAGTTCCATTGACAGACACATCTTTGAGCATATGATCTAATCTATATCTATATAACTCAAAGGTGACTGACTGACATAGTGATCTACCAACGCACAGCCCAAACCACTGGACGGATCGGGCTGAAATTTGACATGCAGGTAGATGTTATGACGTAGGCATCCGCTAAGAAAGGATTTTGATTAATTCTACCCCCAAGGGGATAAAATTGCGGATGAAAGCTTGTATGAGACTTAGTCAATTTTAAACCGATCGGGCTGAGACTTTGCATGCATAAAGTTACTATGACGTAGGCATCCAAAATAAATCAAAAAATACTGCGCAGTCACTATCCCACGCGGACGAAGTCGCGGGCACAGCTAGTTGATATATAAATAATCAAAGAAACGTTCTGTTTAGATTTCTCGACGGGCGAATGTTCGCAACATGTTCCGATGATACAACAATAGCTCTCTGGGACGTGCGTAACCTCAAGAAGAAAATCCGTTCACTTCTTGGCCACTCTAAGTGGGTAAAGAATATAGAGTTCTCAGTCAAAGACAAACTGTTGGTCACATCCGGCCTGGACGGCAGCATATACACCTGGGATATCAACTGTTACACAGAGTATAACCTGGTATACCAAAGAGTTTTCCACACATCCAGTTTGATGAGGTGCAGGCTGTCCCCCGATGCAAGGCAGATGGTCATGTGCACTACAGGAGGTCTTCTGGTTATTATACATGACCTCAACTTGTCTACTTTGGCGCAGGACTTGCATGGCTTTAAGGTGAGTTACAAGCACAGTATCCCATCTTTGTTTTTTTTTTTTCTATTTATTTTAGGAGTTTTGTCGCACAGCGACTATGTCACTCCGTGAGGACACCTGGATATAAAATAAAATCACTTAAAATCTACGCATATACAATTTTAACAAACACTTTATATCGTCAGAACTAGGGTTCGCCAAGATACTGTTACACAGACCCACATCCTGGGTACATCCAAACATAGTTCTTCTGACATCTTTGTTCTGGTCACATCTTTGTTGATATATGATATTCTCTTAATACACATGAAAAACATGATCATATATATATTTTAAAATTAAAGCCACATGTGCACAGGATTCTCGATCGTTTGGTAAACCATCGATACTTCCCAAATACACAAGTTTATTCACTGCTCATAGAGTCCATTTTACTGTTGACAGCCAAACTTGTACCGGTTAATGCAAATGAGCCAGCAACTTATACCCATAGCGGCGATGTACGACCATCTATTTGACAGCAATCGCAAAGAGAACAGAGTGGAATTCGTGTCCGATTTTCCTGAAGGAAATGATGCTACAGTCGTGAGCTCTTTGCAGGTAAACATTTTTTTTTCATTTGCGTTATTAGTTTGTTATCGAACAGTATGAATGTCGGCTGTCCGACCTACTGTTCAAAGTTTCTAAAGCTTGAGTTAGTTGGTTCAATTCCCGATGGATTCGCTATATTTATACTTTGCCATTGATGTCTTATATTTTCCTGTAAGTGTTCAATATTATTGAACTTATGTGTAAACTATTTAAATTTGGCCCGAAGTAATTGTGATTTAAATTTTGTATAAAAAAAAATATTATCGGAAAAAAACGGTCATTAACCTAGATTTTTATTATTGCCATTTGATAAGATATTTATAGCAACCTTCGATAATAAGAATATATATATTATTCAAAAGAACATAAATAATTCGATAACAAACATTCTTACAATAATAATACATTATAACTTGTAGATTCATCCCCAAGGTTGGAGTGCCTTGAGCAGGAATATAAGTCATGACGATAGATCCGAGGTAAGTGACACTTAAATAAGGTAAATAAATATATTACCCTTATACTATAACTCACTATATTAAACTTTATTCAACACTAGCTTATGCCCGCGGCTTCGCCCGCGTGGAGTTCGAAAAGTAGTAAAGTAGTTTTGGAAATTTTCCTGCTAGAATCGGTTCAGCCGCTGTGCCGTGAAAGAGCATCATAAATTATAATATAAGAACTTTGAATTCTTCAGGATAAAAAAAGTAGCCTATGTCCTATTGCTAGGTATAAGCTATCACCATTTCTACTTCCAGCCAAATCGGTTTCAGCCGTTTGGCCGTGAAAGAACCGCAAACATCCAAACTAAAAAACAATCAATGCTGAAACGTGAACTCTTCTATTTAAATAATACTGTATTGGTGATTTCATTCACCAACTTTATTGTATCTATCTGTAATGAGTATTTATTTGATTTTATTTGTTGTTTTATACTAATCCCTCTGCTGCCAACACATTATAACAATTCTCCCCCCTCCCAAAGGAGCTCACTATGGGAAACCTTATTCATCGCGCAGGAACACAACACAAAAATGTGTTATTTTGCTACGGACTTCTATAAGGTATTAAGTCTCTGCCTACCCCGGTTGACTCTGCGCGATGGATGATATTACGTATCCACAAACCGAACTGACGCAAATTACAAAATAATTATGATTAAAAATGTAATATGTTACTAATGCTCACTGCTAACTAACACTAGCAAAATTTATGTTTTAATAAGTATTCGTCGTTGTGTTGGCTAGTGGACGTGCATCCACGACATCCAGGCCAACGACAGCCCACTGAGGAAGAGCACCCGCGACTCGGAGCCCCCGCGGCGGCCCGCGCCCCGTCGGGCGCCGAGGCGCGCGAGGCTACGCCCTCAGCGGCCGCGCCCCGCACACAGCGACACCAGGGACGCGAGGTGACTACACGTACAAAACACGCGACCCACCTAAGGACGCTTGCAACACATGGGGTATCGCTCGCGTGTTGCCCCAAACCTAACCTTCTTTCGGGATCTATGTGCGTTATTGATTGGTTTGAATACATCATTATTTATTTGTCAAACTAGGAGCCTAATGTCAAATAAACTTATGTAAGTTTGCTATGGGAAGAGGAGTATCTTAAAATGTACAGGCATTGCATGCCTAAAAATTGATTCCAGTTACTAAATATTGTAACCAAAATAGTTAAGGAAATAAATTATTATCATTTATTATATTATTATTAGATATAATCTTTATGAAAATGTTCATTGTTCATTTCTGGTTTGACTATATTTGCAATTTTAGCAAATTATGAATTTAAAACCAAATATTGCTTCAAACGCAGTGTTCTGGCGATTTGTTCGCCATGATTACCACGACTACCTTCTGTCACCACTGCCAGAACTGAAGAAGTTCTTTCAGTTAACCACTTATCAATTGATGTGTTTGGTCTACCACGACTTCTTGTTAAGGCATCGGGTTCATTATTATTGAGTGATTTCTTTGTTCAAAGTATTTAAAGGTTTACTGATTGTTTCGAAGGTCCTCATCGACCCCGGAGCGTGTGGTCCCCAGCCCCCCGGAGCGCCTGGCCCCCACCCCGCCGGAGCCCGAGCCCGAGGCGGGGCCCAGCTCGGCGCGCCCCGAGGCTGCGTCTACGGCACGCACAGACGGCACGCCCGCGCCGCGGCTGCCCGGGGTAACACACAGCCCTATTTAATATCATATATCAATGTCACTACGTACTAGTCCTAAAAAAATTATAGCAAATTTGGTGAACCAAAAAATGCACAATGGTAGATTTGATTTTAATTTGTATATCAACATTTTATCCAATGTAAAAAAAGTCGTCTTCCATTTTTCCACCGCTAAAAATGTTATTATGTATTGCTTCGAATTTAAATGGACCAAATGAGAATCGTACCTACAGCCACAAGAAAAAACTCATAAATCACCATTCTGTGGCTAACACACATTTTAAAAAGGTACAAGCGAATTGAGAACCGTCTCCTTTTTGAATTCCTTAAAAATTACGTTCTCTTGTCAGGGTTTGTCAAGTATACAGAATGATGTGTGGGAGGCGTCTATCACCATCAAGCAACACAGGATGCTACAAGACATGTATAATAGGTAAGTGTTACCCTCAAGAATATTCATTGATGGTTATCATAAAAAAGTTTAGCCATGTTTCGTGAGTCAATAGATGTTTTCAGTTCGCTAAATTGGCCTTCTACTTTGGCATGTCGGGCGCCAACTTATGGCCAGTTAACATTTATAAATCGTATATACATATTGTCAGTTGCTATATATACAAGTCCTGTGCAGGGTAGGCAGAGATAGTCGTGCGCAATTTCCCTCTAAACTTGAAGCTAACTAAACTTAACGTCAGATTCAGTAGATTAGATTTGAAGGACGAGGGTTGCAGGCTTTTAACTTTCCCTGTTATTTATTGCTAGAAATATCTTTGTATTCCGTCCCGGCTTAATGATACGCATTATTCTCACTTCTCATGAATAACAAGTACTACAGAAAAGTGTAGTTCATATTTTTAATTAAATGTTATTTTGCTTCACGACTTTTCGTTAACGCGCATTCCCCCTTGAAATACCGAAGTCATGTTTACCAGTCCTGCGCCTAAAATTATTGAAATATTCAGCTCCCTAGTTCACAAATCAGCAACGCCCTAAGCCGAGGCCTTAACACCACAGGGGTGCCCTTAGTTGTGTTTGCTTAGCACCTAACAAGTGCCTATTTTGTCTCACCATTGTTTGTCACCATGAAAAGCGCTACGAGCGACCTTAGTAACCCTGTGTAATTAGGAGCACAATTGGGAGATACATAGGTTTTTTTACGTACCTCTCACCTGAAGATGGTATAGTATGTATATGTTGAAATATTTTTTTTTCTAGTTATTATAGAAGTTTTGTCGCACAGCGACTATGTCACTCCGTGAGGACACCTGTGATTAAAATAAAATCACTTCAAATCTACGCATATACAATTTTAACAAACACTTTATATTGTCAGAACTAGGGTTCGCCAAGATACTGTTACACAGACCCACATACTGGGTACATCCAGTTTAAATATTATACAATAAAGTTTAATAATCACTTGTAAAATTGTTTTTATCCACAATTGGTTAAAAACATTAATCATCGTTTAAGGAAGTGCTATTTTAAATTAAAAATCTCGAAATAATTAATAACATTTTTGTGAATGTAGCTTCGAGTATATTTGTGTTTTTTCAAGGCTACCCAAATCTTGATGAATTGAGGAAGTATATTTAGTTTTTTTATATATTTCGAATGTTCTCTGTGGAATATCGTCCAATGCCAATGTGCGTGCGCGTGTACAGAGGCCAGGTGCGGCGCAACTTCAACATGCAGCGGATAACGGGAGTCAACACGGGCATTGCGCCGCCCGCCCCCCGCACTGCGCGCGCCGCCCTACCCCGCCCGCCCCTCGCGGACAGGTAGGAAAGCAACTGTACTCCTCACATACAAACATACCATCATGCCATCCCTCTCTAGCCATTGATGTCTTCAAATTACCTGAATTAAAATTATAAAAAGAAAAATTGTTATTGATATCTATGTTATTATTTTTTACGTGTTTTACATACTCAAATATCATAAGTTGGTCACGCTCGCCGCTTTCGATTAGTCTTACCTTGAGTGATATACAAAGACGTATGTAAAGTTAAAGTCGAGACGGCGATAGACCATACGCGTTGGTGTCACATCGAATCTTCGATTCGATTCGATCAATCGAATATTGGTGTTCTCTCCTCTGCCTAATGTGTTCAATGCACGCGAGTGATATCTATGTATCGTGCAGCGCCGCAGACACGTCGGCGGGGGAGTCCCTCGTGGTTGCGGATGCCACGAGGCACTACATCCGCCACAACAGGGACCGCCTGCTCTACTACACTGAAGAGACCAACGAGGGCAAGGGCTTTATCAAGGTACACACAACTCTATATATTTAATTAGAAGCTTACATTGTATTTATATTAGAAATTTGAGAACATCCTCTTTTTCGATAGGTTACGAGTCCATCGCCGTTAAAGTATATATGTATACAACTTGCTAATATAAGCTGGTGTATTTTCGTTTGTAGGAGCTTTGCTACTCAGCAGACGGGCGGCTGGTGTGTTCCCCGTTCGGGCGCGGAATGCGCCTTCTCGCCCTGAACGAGAACTGCAGCGAGTTGTCCCACTGCATCCAGGGCCTGACGGACCCCCGGCCGCTGGTAGATGTGGGCCAGAGCCTCGGCATCCACCAAGACCTCGTCGTCAGCTCCAAGTTCAGTCCTAGGTACCACATGCTGGTCACCGGCTGCCTCGAAGGCAAGATAGTCTGGTATCAACCCTACAGCGGCGAATCTTTATACTAATTACTTAATACATTAGTTATTTTATAATTATTCGCGAGTTTTATTCTTTTCACTTTACACCTTCTTTACACTTTGATTATCACGCCCTTACCTCAAGATGCCCGGGTGTGACAAAAACTAATTTTTCGCCGGCCTCAAAAATTTCAATCATTTATGTAATTCAATATCCAAAATTCTCAAGCCTAGTAAATTCCACTGAAACGTAATTCAAATGTACTACATAATGTTTTCAGTGTTTTACTTATTAGACACACCAATAGTACATATATTACGATGTGAGTGTTATTGGTTACATTTTATTAATTGGCGAGCATCAGTCTACATAAAGAGGTCGACGAGCCTAGAGAGGTGGCGCTCTACTCTATGCCTGCCTTGTGAGGGTTCGGGGTAACAGTTATAGATATGCGTTACTTATAAAATACAAAAATACCAACTGTAATTGTTTCAACAGATTTATAATGTATATCAAAACAGTTTATATACATAATATATTAGCTATGCTATTGACACATTTACTCCAAAGATCATACAGATTAAATATCCAATTACTCATAAGAGACGAATAGAAGTTTAAGAATTTATTACTTAACAATGCGTTAAGGACAAACGCTTGCATCGTCACACGAACACAGCCTCTTATTTTCTTTAATTCTTCTACTTATGGAAAACATATACAACATATTAACAGTATTACTTTTTTTTACCAAACATTTGTCAGATAGCAATTATTATCTCTATATCTCTACAAATGTATAGAACATCCAAGGTTATGGTACAAATATTATGTGCATTGTTAAAACTGCTTTCAGGCGAGATTGACCATTTTTCCTTTGCAGATATGACCACTGCCTACTTCGCTATCCCTTCAATACATATAGTTCATCTATATATATATAGGAGATCCCATTTTTGAACTGACTCATCACGAAATCTCAGGAACTACAAGGCCGATTGACTTGAAATTTGGTAGAAGTATTCTTTACGCGATGTAGAGATCAGCTAAGAACGGATTTTATGAAACTCCACCCGCAAGGCGTTAAATAAAAAAAACACGTTTTTCAACCATTGCTTTTTATGGCGCGAAGTACCAATGTTATCTGGGAAAAACAATTGCAAGAGAGTCGTTCTTCACTTGCGTTTTAAAATAAGAATTCGATTCAATGTTTGATTTCAATGATTAAAATTTTTTTTTAATCGATTATTTATACATTTAACTAAGTGTTATTTGTGACCTTTAAAATAATTTAAATTAGTTATTAATACATTTAATTAATTTATTTCAACGCATAAACATAGATGATGCTCAAATATAAAACAATATTAATTGGACACCAAGAATCGTATTTAATGCATATTGTTATGGGATACCATAGACGATAACAAGTAAAACTTAGATTGATTATGGCGCGAAATACAAATGTCATCTGGAAAAAACAATTGCGAGAGAGTCGTTCTTCACTTACGTTTAGTAGAGTCGGGACAAGTCGGGCAATTTTTGTGGTTTTTTTTTTCAGTTCGGAGTAACGATCTTAGATCGAATCCGCAATGAAGAGATTCTCAAATCAACGGGTGTGAACGGGGGTGTGATTGAAAAGATGAAGAAAGGCATGTTAGGTTGGTTTGGACATATAGAGACGAAAAGATTGACGAAACAGATATACAAAGCGAAAGTGTGTACAAGAAGAGGCAGAAGAAGACCACGTTCCAACTACCTGGATGAAATCAATCGGACGCTCAAGGACGGGAACGTCAAGAGTACTCGAAACCGACGAGCATGTATAAAGAGACTGATGAATGTGTACGAGGCGCAAGAGGCATGTAAGTCTAGAGAGAACTGGGGCTCTATACTCTCAGCCTACCCCGTTAGGGACTTGGCGTGATGATATGTATGTTTTTCAATTCTTTACCCTTATGGTAATAAGGCAAGAAATCTGTTGTAACGATATTCACAACACTATAACTTCTAGAAGACAACTGTTGTATTCTCTGTGACACACCGGTCCTATCCTGTGTTAATTCAGCTAATAATCTATCTCATCTTATTTCATCCAATACCGTTCTGTAATTTTTGCAAGCAATATATATTCTTATATTATACTTTTGTAATGTTCGTAGGTAACACGTGAATGTACTGTGTTTGTCGTTTAATCGCTTTGCTTTGCTAATAATTTAACTATGTGTATTGGTTTTTATGTTACCTATTTATGTTTTATACTTATAATATGCATCTTTATTATAAGGCTTTTCTTTTATTTAATCTTCTATAAATATAAAAATGTATGTTTGTCCTTTATAGAATCGTAAACGGCTGGACCGATTTTAATAAAATTTTCCGTGTGTCTTCAGGTGGTTTCGAGAATGGTTTAGATTCACAATTGCACCCGATAGGTGGCGCCACTGGGTCCATGGCTTTTATTTTTTTCACCCAAGCGAAGCTGGGCGGGACAACTAGAATATATCTATAAATATATAGAAGATCCCATTTATGAACTCACTCATCACGAAATCTCAGGAACTATGAGACTATGATTGACTTGAAATTTGGTAGGAGTATTCCTTACGCGGTGTAGAGGTCAGCTAAGAACGGATTTTTTGAAACATTTTTGGCATGATAGAATGAAACTTAGCAATATCTGTTCATTATCATTTCAAGTTTTTAATGATTTTATGAGTAATCGATTATTTATACATTTAACCAAGTGTTATTTGTGACTTTCATAATAATTTAAATTGTTTCACTCATAAACATCGATGATGCTCAAATATTAAACAATATTAATAATAATCATGTGACGGAAACCAAGATTATTCGAAATTCGCCTCTTTATCAATTAGCTTCGTATAGAATATTTATTGCATGCTAGCTGTGCCTGCAACTTCGTCGGCGTGGACGGCATTTTTATCTTTCGTAAAAATGTTTTGTTTTTTCAACAAAAAGTATTCTATGATACTTCTTATACCTCCAAGAATATGTGTACAATTTTTTATGATGATCGGTTTAGTAGTTTTTACGTGAAAGCGTAACAAAAAAACTTACATTCACATTTAATAATAAATAATATATATCCTCACGCCTTCCCACAAGGGTCCCCGAAGGGGTAGGCAGAGGTGTATAGGTAATACCCACACACCCACTTTCCGCCACAGGTATATTAATAAGTTAGGATAGTAAGGATTGTTACAAGTAAATTGATAACAAGTAAAACTAGCGCGTACCATAGATTGATTATGACGCGAAATACAAATGTCATCTGGGAAAACAATTGCGAGAGAGTCGTACTCACTTGCGTTTAATTTGTTGCAAGAATTCGATTGAAATGAAGTCCCTTCCGCTGTCTGTTCGCTTAGATCTTTTAAGCTATTCCGCGGATTTCAATGCGGTTATCAGCAATACATTAAATGATTAGAGAGGAAGGTTTATATTATATGTTTAATGAATAAAGAAATATTCAAAGATTTGTAGTGTGATGATAGAAACATATTTTTGTGCGCTTAAATCGCAAACGCTGGATAAACCTTACGAGATAGATCAATTAAATGTACTACGGAATAGTATATCTTAAAATGATCGATAAAAATGTCCGCGATAATATTTAATTATCTGTAAAGGATAAACCACCATAACCATTTTTATCTTTTACATAGTATTAGTATTAATATTGCACCCGTGCGAAGCCGGGGCGGGCAGCTAGTAGATAATAAAAGGCTGTATTTGTGGTGCATGCAACTATTGGGGCTAGTATAAATGGAGCAGCTGTACTCTTAGTGTCTAAACGTGACCCCCCTCTTTGAGCTTGGCTACAAGAGTGTCTACATCTGGGACAATGGACCCAGCCTGTCTTACTGGGGGGTCTTCAACGGAGATCACTTTGATCCTTGGGCTGAGGTCCACTCCGAGGTCCTTGGCTGTAATTTTCTTTAGCGGCTTCTTTTTGGCTTTCTGTGAGAAAGTATCATTGATTTATAAACTGGTATTAAATAAGTCTAAACTTCGAGGAGTTGCCTGCGACACAAAGATCGCAAGTTCGAATCCCGACTGTACCAATGAGTTTTTTTGAACTTAAGTACAGTGATTAGTCACACCACGAGCTTTACGGTGAAGGAAAACATCGTGAGGAAACCTGCATACGTCTGAGAAGAAATTCAAAGGCATATGTATAGACGTGCTTGAGTAACGGCGATGCACTCACCATCTGTCACGTTGGCACAATATACCTCTGGCAGAAAGTGGGTGTGTGGGTATTACCTATACACCTCTGTCTACCCCTTCGGGGACCCTTGTGGGAAGGCGTGAGGATATTTATTTTCATTTTATTTTAATAAAGACACTACAAAAATTAAAAATACAGCTATAAAAAAATGGCCAAATGCAAATTTTAAAAAGTAGCATAATGTAAGAGGTCAATCTAATCTGTTCGGAATTGTTGTACCTTCGTAGATAAGTATGTCACATATTTTTCAGAACAGAATTATATTTCTCCAAATATTAATTTCATAAATACTCACTAGTATCTTAAGATTAAGTCTTTCGACATATATATTTACGAGCTCTAAATATTGTTATCAGCAAACAAAATATTTACCATAATGTTAGGCAGTGTAGCGTATCTCGGTTCATTGAGTCGCAGATCCGCGCTCAGCACCGCCGGCACCTTCGTCTTGATCACCTCGAGCCCTCCGTCAATCTCGCGAGTCACCGTCAGGCCCGCGTCAGTCTTTTCAACCTGTACACATCATTATAACTTAAACATCAATACTACTATTAAGAAGAGGCAGAATATGTTTATTTCTTTAATCATAAATTGAATAAAAAAAATTTAGAAAGCCCATTGATTGAGAAAGGCTAATGGATGAATTATCATCATAATTATCATCATGCTACTGGCCAAGGAAATTGATAATTGAATTAACATTGGATATGTTAATTCAATTATCAATTTCATTGATAACATATTTAAAAAAAATTATAGTTATTAAAATATAATTCAAACATGACATAAATAAGAAGATTTGAATCACACAGAGGTTATCAGTATTGATAGGACAAAGTTTGGTATGTATTATTTGAAGGAGATAGATACCTTTGAAGCGAATGTGGCCTGAGGCCAGTCCAAGATGGCGGCGGTCATTTGCGCTGTTTGGTTGGAGTCATCATCAATAGCCTAAAAATATAATAAAAACATTATCATTTGTAGATACAGAAGTACAGAAAGTACTACTCAATACAAGACTGTAACTGAGCAGTGGGACTAGCCTGAAACAATGGAGAGACAATCAACTCTCTTTAAATTTTTCTACTTCATGCACAATTTAATATGCTACAATAGATTTTTTATTACTAACCTGTTTTCCCACAATGACAAGGTCTGCCTTTTCATCCTGAGACAATTTAGCAAGGATTTTAGCAACATGAATGGGTTGCATAGTCTCATACTCAGGCCCGGACACTTCAACATGAATGGCACGGTCCACACCCATTGCCAGGGCTGTTCTCAGAGTTTCCTGTAAGTTTTAATTATAGCTAATTACTACATGCGGAGTAAGGCCTAGGAGCTAAAATACACAGCCGCTTAAATTATTCTGTTAGTTTCAGTTAGCGGCAATGTGCTGCTCTTACCTATCTCAATCAAGAGAACAAAAAAAATACTACTGAATATAAACTGAAAATACAAAAAAAAATACTGAAATAGCAAAAGCTTGAAAATAAGTATTTTATTATGTGTGTAAAAGATTCTATAATTTTTTTAAGGTATCATTTTGCAATAACTATACATTATTTTCCACATAGAACATTTCTCAAGTTAGGAATATTATTTATTTCAGCATTCACTGTTATTGGCCTAGATAGTGGCACTACACACTTGAGACTGGGCAGGACCACAGGACACAGCAATAACTTCACTGGCCAACTTCTTCTCCTTCATCCTGACCGCCTCCTCAACTGCAATCTCATCAAAGGGATTCATGGAGTGCTTCACCCCATCTGTCACCACACCAGACTTGTCTGGCTTTACACGGATCTGTAACAGTGACACTTTTTAAGAATATTGAAGAAGGAGAATATCATGGCTGGGAAAATTGGGGACTTTTCCCAGGCATAAGCTGGCTAATAAGAGAGATAAGCTAGTAGGGTAAAAGCATGCTCCATGCACTAGTTATTTGTAGATGCTAATGTGTTACATAGCAAATGTATTACCATAAGACAATGACAACTATGCACACATAAAAGATATGCAAGTTTCCTCATGATGGATAATGTTAATGGTTAACTAAGCCTTCAAGGGCCTATTGTAGGTTGATGTGATATATATTGAGAATAGCTTCGTAAGTGGGTCATCATCATACTTGTATATGAAATATTAAGTAAGGGAAGTTACAAATGTACTAAAGGAAGGTCTTTTTGACATTAAACTGAATATTGTTAATTTATTTAAATTTGCAGTGGTTAATAATGAATTATAAACAAATTATATATGCTGCAGGGTGCAATAATAGAATAATTATTGATACAAGATCCCCAAGGCGTTAGTCCAACCATCCCATCCCATGACATACTAATTACAGACATTCTGACATAGGGAGGTTATTTATGTAAGGTTTTTATCATTTCTGCAATTCGCCAACTATACAAGCCGATAGGAATCTCATCGACAAGAATGATTTTAGCAGCTCTAAAATATACATTTTTTTAATGACAGGTTATTTGATGGGTGCTTAATGTAATGTAACATTATTTCCGCTTGATAAACACATTTACTTGAATAACGTTGTTGTAAATTTTTAAGTGAATGTGTAACCTTTGCACTCACTGTTAACTTACTTTAACAGCGTAGTCAATTACTCGCTTGACACCAACTAAAACTCGAGACATCTTTAATTATTTAAATGTAGTTATAACAAGTATCTTGATATTAATTTTAATGTAATGATAAATACTAAAGTATTTGTTACAAAATTATACCGAATCGAAAAGTTCGAAGTCCAACATAAAAAAACTTATTTTACTTGTCAATGTCATTTTTGTTATTCAAATGGTATTTTTAGCAAAAGTACTAGCAAAAGCCAGAAACTATGCTGCCTAGTGTTCGTTTGCTATTTTAATTAGCTACAATCAATACTTTAAAATACTAGTCCATCTGACGTATCAATGTTAACTTCACTGCCAAACTGCCAAAATGCCAGTTTTTTGTGGTCAAGCAATCTATATACATACAATAAATCCGTAGAAAGGTCAGGGTCCTCAGTAGTTATTGTTCTGAGTCAGGGTCAGTCAGTCAAAAAATTACTAGGGTGTTAAATGATAACCAACAGAACCTTTGCCTTTTTGGATTTTTTATCTGTTTGTCTGTGCACGCATCACGTAAAATATACGAAACCAATGTATATAACTTTTATACGCAAACATTGTACACAGCTTGAGGTATTACTTAGTTTTTGTTTCATCACAATCGGTTTACTCTATCAAGAGATATTAGATGATATGTATTTAAAATGTTCTCACACACGCAATTAAGTTACTTGCAGCGCTAAAATAGAACTAATATTGACAGCTGATTGTTTTTTGTGTTTGTTGTCTCTCGTAGCGTGATTTCCGGGAACTTTTGCTACTTAACCCGTCGATGATTGACAGCTGAACTCACCTGGCTGGAGGCCTAGGTCTCGCCATTGACCGGTTAAGTAGCAAAAGTTCCCGGAACTCACGCTACGAGAGACAATACAAAAAAAAACAGCTGAACTCCTTTTTTTTGTATTGCCTTTCGTAGCGTGAGTTCCGGGAACTTTTGCTACTTAAGCGGTCAATGGCAAGATACGAACCTCGGCTTAGGGCGTTGCTGGATAGCGAGCAAGGGAGCTGGGCTGGACTGAGGCGTTGTGAGTGTCTCAATTTTTTTCGAAAAAGGTCTTCTTTGTCTAAAATTTTATTGTTCTTTAAAATTGATCGAAAAATATTTGGATTTGGTCAAATTTGTGTATATTAAATTCGCCATTCGTTCGAAAGTTTGTGACTTGTGTTGTCTATTCGTTTGTATCGCGTTACGTACAGTACAGACGATTTGATTTGAATTGAACTTTTCATGCCAGGCCATAGACTACTATTTATTTACTAGTTAGTTCGAGCTTGTCAAACTGTCAGTCATCTCACACTGGAACCTAGACTACTATTCACTGGAAATTGGAATTTGTTTGTAATAATAAATAGTTTTTCGGTTATTTCTTAGGTGTTCTTGTTCATCTAATACTTTTGATTGAATTTAATTGATTATTATTGGTTTGATATTTTCCTTGATAATGCCTTCTAGAAAAAAAACAAACCTTTCACTGCTTAGCCGAAATGCGAAAAGGATGAGACTAATTAGGTCTCAGGAATCAGAAGAAGTTCGTGAAGCGCGGTTATTGTATAACCGAGAGTACGGCGCATTCTTACGGGAATCTGAAACTTACACGGAAAGGGAGTCGCGCTTAAGTTCGCAAAGAAGACTGATAGCAACTTTGCGCTCCCAAGAGAGCATCGAGGCACGCGAAGCACGTTTGTCCTCTGACCGAGAGCGTCACGCCCTCTCACGCGAATCTGCGTCTACCTCACAGGGAGAACATACACACATACATTACATCACGCCAAGTTGGCAACAGGACGAACAACAACTATTAATACCTAGAGATACTTTAGAGAGATATAATACCGCGAATAAGCAATGAAAGTTATTTTGCATCTGAAAGGGAAAGAATAGATGAAGTGAAACGATTAGAAACAGCAAAACAGCGTCAATGTTGCCTAGATGTTGAATGATCTCAATAGCATCTAAATGGAGGTACAAATAGCTACGCTGATGAGTCTATACAATATGTTGATACATCTATCAACATATCAAAAAAGCTATCCGTCCAGAAGCTGTGGGAGCCGCTCAGTGTTTTGGAGTACAATTCTCTTTTGGAATCAGCCTCGGAGTCACATGAGCGAGCCCGTCTCTTAGCTGTTGCTGGCGGGAGTTGGGCCTCTGGTTACAAGCTTTGCCTTCAGCAAATACGGCACGTTTTTAGATAATATAACTTATAGGTTTGCTGTATATCTTAGGTTAGGGGCTAAGGTAAATGTTCCACACCTCTGACATTGCCGTGAAGGTGTTGATAATCTTGGTCACCACAGCCTCTCCTGCTTTAGGAGTGCTGGCCGGTTGTCGTGACATGCTGCAGCCATCAATGACCTGATCCGTGGGGCGTTAGCCACTGCTCGAATGCCAGCTATTTTAGAACCCAATGGGCTGGCTCGAGAAGATGGCAAGCGGCCAGATGGTCTGACACTGGTGCCCTGGTGGCTGGGACGGCCCTTAGTGTGGGATGCTACCTGCATTGACACTCTGGCTCCGTCTCGCCTCCCGGAGACGTCGGTGGCTGCCGGCGCTGCGGCAGCGGCAGGCTGCTCGGCAGGAGTGCCTCAAGCATCGCAAATATGCTACCTTGAGCCAAGACTACGATTTTTTTGGCGTTTGGAGTTGAAACTCGAGGGCCGTGGGGACCGGATGCTCTTCATTTTTATAGGGATGTCCCGAGGAAGCTCTTTGAGGCCTCCCGTGACAAGAGGGCTGGCTAATATCTCGCTCAGGGAATCAGCATTGCCCTACATGGCACACTTGGGCTTGACACAGATTTGGGTCATTTATTCTATTTATTATATTTATTATTACTTTGTACCTACCTTCACAATAAAAATATAAATACCTAATATTGTTCTAACTTGGGACATTAGGGAAAAAATCTCAAATATTGGCACATGTTTCTGGGGAAAGTAACAAGAAAATGAACAAGATGCCACCAATTATCCAGTAGTTTTTGATTCCCTAAGTACACCAGGTTTTCCATCTTTATCATATTTCGCCCACATTTTTTTTTTAATAAATAATAATTTTAATTCAAATAAATAAGTCGGAGTACCTATCTCCTAATCTCCAACAAAATGGTATCGAATCCAAAATTGTTACAGGTTGTGGCACCGATGAAGCAGTTTTCATTCCTTCTATTTTGTGAATGGATATTTAGTTTTTGTACACATTTCTCCATTTAGTTTTTCAAGATCAGTCCAGCCATTTCAGAGATTAGCTGCGACAAACAAACAGGCAGATAAAAATATTAATAAAAGAATTGGTATATGAAACATGTCCATATCCATTTAGTAAAAAGCGGTTATTTTAATATTACAAACATACACTCCAATTTAAATTATTTGTATAAAACTATGGGAATAAAGTCGCGGGCACAGCTAGTATAATAATATTATAGACCTTTTTTATATAAGAAGGAAAAATATAAGGATATTTTAGGGCATAAGCTGTTCGAAAACAGTTACTGTCTAAACAGCAATGATACAAAAACATCAAAATATGCTGCAGGCATATGTCAATAAAAAAGCAATAGGTTTGGTTTATTTAATTTATATTTCATCGTGATTGCACACTTTATGCAAAAAACATATGAGTCATATAAATTCGCAAGGTCTTAGGTAACACCACATACACTGATATAGCTTAAAATATTTACTAAATTAATACATATATGATTACTATTAAAACTTGAATTCCTTGTACTTCTTGGCTTGTTTGGAATCCGTGTTTTGTTGTCTCTTCCGCTTGCTCTGTAATAAATAAATATTAAGAAACATTTATAACACATGCATTACTTAATTAAATTTATCCAATACCCAAAGATAAGCCTAACCTAAAGAAGCCGTGGTGGCCGAGTGGTTTGAGCAGCTGCCTGCGACGTAAAGGTCGCAAGTTCGAATCCCGACTGTACCAAAGAGTTTTTCTGAACTTAAGTACAGTGATTAGTCACACCACGAGCTTTACGGTGAAGGAAAACATCGAGAGGAAACCTGCATACGTCTGAGAAGAAATTCAAAGGCGTATGTATAGTCGTGCTTGAGTAACGGCGATGGACTCGCCATCTGTCACGTTGGCACCTAATATACCTCTGGCGGAAAGTGGGTGTGTGGGGTATTACCTATACACCTCTGCCAACCCCTTCGCGGACCCTTGTGGGAAGGCGGACGGAGGATTATTATACCTAAAGATTGTGAAGGTTTGAATAGGATTGATGCTCTAAGGCGTATGTATAGTCGTGCTTGAGTAACGGCGATGGACTCGCCATCTGTCACGTTGGCACCTAATATACCTCTGGCGGAAAGTGGGTGTGTGGGGTATTACCTATACACCTCTGCCAACCCCTTCGCGGACCCTTGTGGGAAGGCGGACGGAGGATTATTATACCTAAAGATTGTGAAGGTTTGAATAGGATTGATGCTCTCTGTACCTATCTAGGAGTGGTTCCATGTCAATTGTTGATTGAGTAGAGATATCTATTTCGGTTATCTGTTTTCACGTTGTATTAATGCAAACATCGTAGAATTGTTCTCTGCCCCCTTAGATAAAAATCCCTTTCTATTCACGCTCACGCTATCCAATATAACTTGTATGGCAATGTCCCTTTCTGTTTGAGTTAACGCTATGCGATATCTATAACTCGTATAGCAATGACATTAGTTGCGGAAGTAGTTTTTGCAGGTAATGTCATTTATTACATATTGCATAGCGTGAGCATGAAAAGAAAGGGATTTTGTTCGGGGCTCGTACCTTCTGCCTGGCGACGTGGTCGGCCAACATGTCGGAGAGGTCCTCGTGGTGGGAGGGCCGCGTGTCGCGCAGGTGCTTCTCGTAGCGCGCCGCCACGGCTTCTGGCTCCAGCTCCAGCTCGGAGGGGTCGAGAGCGACTTCCACGCCACCCGCGCCCTCGCTGGCTACTCCCGAGGTCGCACCGCTCACTCGCTTCCCTGCACAAACACACCAGTAGACATTAAGTGCTTTAGTACAATTAAATAAAACATTATTTAATAATGATCCTAGGTCTAACATCGGTTTAGAAAAAAATTAAATTGATTTAAAAGAACTTTTGGCTCTTTGTCAATGGTTACCCTCTGATAATATACATAAAACTAGACGTGCCCGCGGTTTCATCTGCATAAAATTTAATTTAATTGCTAGATTTATTTCCTGGGTCCTAATGGGTCACTCCAGTTTGAAAAAAGAACAAACATCCTCCACAAACTGTCGCATTAACACATATAACATTAATAGGATGTTCGTGTTGTCGTGTGGTCCTGTGGTCTCACCCGGGTTGGCGGCGTTGATGTCGTACACGTGTGTGGAGGCCATCATGCCGGCCGTCAGCCCCACGCGGCGCTCCGGGAGCACCTGATATAGCGCCGGCGTGTCACCGCTGGAACACAACACATTGGAAATAAAATAACCTATATAAATTGCCACCCGGCGAACATACCACAAAACTAAAATTTACGAAATGAAATTTTTATTAATAAATAATATATAAAATCAAAATATTTTATTTCACATAGGCCCAAGTGGGCACTTATAAAAGGTCGAAAAAGAAGAAGCACGGTTCGGGTTGGTCGCTTCCATGGAGAAGAACCGGCAAGAAACTCCATGGTTACTCTTTTCAAATCATTAGGCATATACAATAACAATATTTTTTCGTTACAGCATTAGTACCCAAGTATGGGGGAACAACGTAGGCCCGACAATAGGCCGTCGCTTACTATACAGAGCAAACATAAAACAAGATAATTATAACAATGTTACCAAAATCTAAGAATCTAAAAAGCCTAAACAATGTTCTCACATTCACAAATTAGACAAATTAAACAAGTGACCAAATATTGTCATTAGTACTGTAATTCTGGGCAAGCTATGAAATAAATAAAAAGAAAGTATGTATGTATATCTTCACGCCTCAAGAGGCAGACAGAGGTATATTTTTGGTGGTAACGTGACAGATGGCGAGTCTATCTAATATATACCGTTACTCAAGCACGACTATACTAGTTTCCTCTCGATGTTTTCCTTGGTAATGTGGCTAATCACTGTACTTAAGTTGAGAAAAACTCATTGGCATAGTCGGGGTTCGAACGTCCAATCTCCGTGTTGGAAGCAATTACTCGAACCACTTGGTCACCACGGCTTTATTATTACTTTATTAATAACATATAAGCAACAAAATCGACACATATTATTATAATTTGTGTGTATCTGTCTCAAGGTCGTATATATCATCACGCCGAGTCCCTAACGGGGTAGGCAGAGAGTATAGAGTGCCAGTTCTCTCTAGATTTAGGTAGCTCTTTCGCTTCGTCCACATTCATCAGTCTCTTCATACATGCTCGTTGGTTACGAGTACTCTTGACGTTCCCGTCTGTCTCAAGGTAATATGTATTAAGTATGTAGTCGTGTGTTATGATGGCGCCGTGTTACCCCTCGTGGTCGGCGTCCATCTTCTTCTTGCGCAGCTCGATGGTGTCGGGCGTCTCCATGCCGGGCGGCACGGAGGAGATGCCCAGCGGCGTGACGAGCCCCTCGCCCGGCGTGGCCGCGCCCGCCGCCAACTCCGCCGCGCCCTCGCCCGAGCCCTCCGAGCCGGACTCCTCTGCAACAATATGATACTTGACCACTGCGCTCTTTTTCAGCCACAACTTTATACTTTTATTTAAAAACATAATATTATTATTTCTTCCCACAAGGGTGCCCGATGGGGTAGGCAGAGGTGTATAGGTAGTACCTACACGCCCACTTTCCACCAGAGATATATTAAATTGTAAGTGCCAGATCAGATGGCGAGTCCATCGCTGTTTGACTTTGAATTGCTTCTCAGACGTATGTAGGTTTCCTCTCGATAAAAACATAATATAAAGTAAAGTAAAAAAAACATGTTAGTAGGAGATGCCCACGGACCACATGCCCATTGACGGAGAATCAAATTTATTGGTCAAAGCATCTTTGAGATTGTGTTAGGTGTAACCATAGATATAGGATGTACAGCGAAAAAAATCCTAAATCTATGGGTGTAACAAATAAGTTAATAAAAATATAGCTCCAGCGACAAAAGCCGTATATAATAAAAGTAGTACACACCTTCTTCAGACTCCTCTTCGGATTCTGATTCCAACTCTCCCCACATTGTCCTGTCTATGTCGAGGTCCTCGGAATCCTACGCGACACAACAATACATATATTAAGCACTTCCTATCAACGGTAGAACTTTTTAAGTAGGCTTTATCAATTGCCAACCATTACACCCATTACAGCCACACAGCATATACATACATAACATTACGCAGAGTCCCTCACGGGGTAGGCAGAGCACGAAGAGCGCCACGCATATTAAACTTCAGTACCGTTTAATAAAAGCCTTAATTTGATGTAGGTCATATATAAAGAAAGCCGTGGTGGCCGAGTGGTTCAAGTATGTCGCCTGCAACACAAAGATGCATTTCGATTCCAAATGTTCGGAAAAACTCATTGGTACCTACCAATGAGTTTTTCCGAACTTAAGTACCTACACTGATTAGTCACACTACGAGCTTAAAGATGAAGGAAAACATATTATTTATCTATATATATATTATTATATCCTCTGGTGAAGTACGAGGATGAGTTGCACGTATAGGCCAAAAAATGTAACTAAATTAGATTTTAAAAAGGTTCTTACGTCCTGGCCAATACTCTGATGTCCGAACACATCTCCATACAGCGGTTTCCCAGTCTCGTCCACTGGGGGCTTGCCCCAGCCGCCTGCATGGTACCCGAAGGCACAAGCATCCGGTATGGGGGCATTGAGGCCGGGAATCTTCAGGTTGGGGTATGACGGCGGGGGGCCGTAACGCTGCTGAGCGATGAGCCAGGGCGGGGGGACCTGTGGGGAGACATTACGCTCAAATTCGATATTTTATAATGTGACACTTATTATACCCGCTATCATAGTCTTAACTAACTCGGTTATTAACCCCTTGATGAGTTATTGTTAATTTTAGAGCATGTGTACACAAGGTAAGGTGAGGTTTATATTGTTGCTTTTGTAAAAAAGTAAAATTTTACTTAATACAAAATTTGGTTATAATTGCTATTTGATATGACATTGTCTCTTGTTCTCTATTATTTAATATATATGTTAATACATTGTATGTTGTTGATTTGATCTTGATCTGAAACCTTGAATTAGCTTCAATACAACACACAAACCTTGTGGGAGCCGGGCCCGACGGGCATGCCTAGCGCAGTTCGCAGCTCTTCGGAGAGGTCGCCGGGTTTCTTCTCACGCAGCCGGGTCTCGAACTCCTTACCCTCATAGTACAGGTCACCGTGGATGGTCATTCGAGGCTTGGTCTGCCATCTGGGGTGAATTTTCTTTTATGAACACTAATGTCAATCAATCTAATGGATTTCCATTAATAAACCTGTCAAACTAAGGAGTATTATATTTTTTTTTATACTCTAAGAAGGTAGCAAACAGGAATCCTGCCCACCTGATAGATAGCGGTTACCGTCGCCTATGGACGCTTGCAACACCAAGGGATTCAATCGCAAGTTGCCGACCCTAAATACATGAGATTTACACTTCTCATCAGAAAAATCGAAACACCCTGCAAGTTTGTTTTGTAAGGATTATCAGTAAAATGTGTATATTTAGGAATATATG
>JACCPG010010816.1:0-60906 GCA_016069955.1 Drepana arcuata | reverse complement strand
ACACACACACACATACACACACACATACACACACACACACACAACACATACAAGCGCACGTCCTAGCTCTATTTGCAAACATTATACGCTTATGGTACAATCATTGTACACCTGGTCATTAAAACAAGTTTTGAAACTGAATATTAACCATTCGTTTCTATTGTGGTGGCTGAGGTGTTAGAGTAGTTTCCTGCGACACAAAGATCGCAAGTTCGAATCCCGACTGTACGAATGAGTTTTTCTGAACTTAAGTACAGTGATTGGTCCCACCACGAGCTTTACGGTGAAGGAAACTATCGAGAGGAAACCTGCATACGTATGAGAAGCAATTCAAAGGCGTATGTATAGCTGTGCTTAAGTAACGGCGATGGACTCGCCATCTATCACGTTGGCACCTAATATATATCTCTGGCGGAAAGTGGGTGTATGGGTATTAACTATACACCTACCCCTTCGGGGATCCTTGTGATGTGTGTGATTATCATACCGCCATCAGAACTACAGCGTGTCTTCTGAACATGATCTTATCACACACTTAGTTCGAATGCTCGTTTTTGGTATGATAATGGTTATAATAGTAAAGTAATTTGGCATTAAAGCTTCGCAACAAAGTGACCTTGATAAATCACAAATATTGAATTTCCATAACATTGCCAATTCGGGTGTCTCATTAAACACTAAGCTCAGTGCATAGTTATGTTATATAAAAGAGGATGATTTAATAAAATAAACTTACACTTTCATTGTATCCGACTTGAGGAAGTCTACTCTATGTATAACATTCTTAATTTCAATTGGCTTGGGCTTCTCTTCTACCTTCGGTTCAGACTTCGTCTCGTTGTTTGTCACGTTCGGAACCTGGACGATGCCAGTGGCTACCAATTTGGCAAACAAATCATTGACATTGATATTGCCCAGTAATGGCAAGGCGGGCTTATCCTCAGGTAGTGCTTCCAAGCCGGGAATATTTTCTGGCTTCATGAATAGAGGCTCGGCCACACTGTACTCCGATCCTGAGGCTGGGGTCATGTCGGGGTTCATGTTCGACGGCATCACACTGGCTAACATGTTCAAACCTGCAGAGTATAAAAAATACATGTTCAGGTTAGATATTGTTAAACCTATAAATCCTCACTTGTAGCACTTACTTTATATTAAAGTTATATTGTTGCCATTTAAAACATAAACTTTACATTCTATACAAAAAAAAAAACATTGAAGTGTCTGAAAAGTAAATTGAATATCTTCTTTCTGTTGTTAATCTTTAATACAGGGCCGGAAGGATTTTTACTGGCAGATAGCTAATGTATTGTCAAGTTGAAATTGAGTACAACCGCGGGGCCTTGCTGCTATATTAATAAAACTAGTTTAAAATCTAACCTTGGTGTTCAGTGTTCATTTCCGGGCTGGGCGTTTTGATGGGTCTATCAAGTGGTGCTTGGTCTAACTCCATGGCGTTGCTTTCCTTAGTGTCTTGGACGTTGTTCACCGCCCCAGGGATACCAACACCCTCCATATTAGCTATGTGTACACAACCAGGCTTGATATTACGCGGCAGAGCAGAGAATCTCACAAAATACTTCTCATTGCCAATATAAATAGGCTTTGGCAAATCTCCGAATTCGACTTTAAACGGCTGCTCATTGATCAAAACGGTTCTCAAGGCATCCGCGAAACGAATGGTGAAAAACTGACCGTTAATCATAAACTTCTGCACTTTGGCGTCCAAATAAACGGGACACATTTGTGTGGCGTTGACAATAAGGTTGATTTTTCCAGCAACCAAGTCTGTGCGCTTGACCTTGCCAATGTTTACCTGAGGCAGGGGTCCTTCTAGGTGTAAAAGTCGGGGCTTTCCATCGATTATGACCCCTAAGGGTTGTCCCCCAAAGAAGCATTCGTACCACCTATCATTAATGTACAACTCCCTAGTCGGCGCACCAAACCTAATGTCGAACGTCTGATCATCAATTTCTATTTGCTTGTATCCTTCATTGAAAGAGAGAACTACCGAATCTTTATTGTCAAATGTGACCCGCCTACATCCGGGTAAAAACTTGATTTCCCGGGGATCATCCCAATCGAGCATGATGACTGCAGTTTCTCCATAAAATCTGATCTCTCTAGGTATTCCATCGATTTGAATGGTCTTAACGGGGTCTTGATCGATGTATTCAAGTATTTTATAGTCAGTTGGTGGTATACTGTAGCTCACGAGGCCTAAAGGCGGGGGTGAGTCGCACCTCTCGTACGGTTGCAGCGGACACTCGCCTTGTGACATGCCGATCATTGGCGTCGGGAGAAGAGGCATTCGAGGCTCGAATGGTGGCCTCATGCCTCTTTGTCGAACTTCGCTCGGAAGAAAGGCCCCGGACCCCTGAATCTCCTGGGCATGTACTCCTCATTCCTGGGCCTCGGCCCGCGCCACACAGGTTGATACGGCCCGTACATCATCATTGGGGGCATTGGAGGGGGGCCTTTAACCATAGGGCCATCAATCTTCTCCATCCTCATGTCGGAGTCATGAAGACTGTTGTGGCTGTCTGGCGGCGTGTCCATATACACTACCGGTGTGATTCTCTCGTCGATATCTCCGAAGGTGTTCCTCTCGTTGGGAGATGATTTGGGGCTAGCGACCTTGTGGTTCTCCTCAGTATGAGCCTTAAGTTTCCTCTTGGACATTTCTAGCGACTCCCTCTGCTTGGCTTCCTTCAGTTTGAGCTTCTCGTTAAGTTGCAATACCTGGTACATGAGCGTGTTGTATTGGTCTTTGTTCAGTGTGCCATCGTTATATTGTTCTTTCGCCTGTGACATGATTATAGAGATGGTCTTCTTGTGGTCTGTAGCGTCGAAGTCTTCAGGGTTCTCCGCGCGCAGGTCCGTGTCTTCCGAACTGAGGGTCCGCCGCCTTTCCTTCTCTAAACCTACATGACGAAATAAAATATAAATTATACAATAACGCGAATAATGGAAATGCCTAAGCAATGCGAAGCTATAAATTAGTTACGTTAGGAGTATATTTAAAGATGTATGTAGCAGAGCTTGTGAAGCGGCATATGAACGCGACTAATATTTGCATTGCAACACCCTTTATTTGGATATTATTGAAACGTTCAGTTCTGTTAAGTTGGATAAGTTTAGCAACATATTACCAGTATTTCAATGCTGCCAACGCTTCTTAGATTTTAAAGGGTTATGTTATTTAATCCAGGAACTGATTGGAATAAGCTCAAATCCTAATCTATCTATACTCACTCGGCGACTTGCAAAACAGCAGCGGGCGTCCCAAACGATCCTTTCCTTTTGTAGCTTCAGCTAACTTCGCTCTGACGAGCTCCAATTTAGACGGAGTCTTTTTTACCTCTTTTTCCTTGTCTTTATCTTTAACTTCCGTCCAATCTTTCTTCGGTGAGCCGTGAGGGGACATTTCTACATCCTCATGATTTTCCTCGTTTTCGTGTACTTTAGGGGACTCTGAGATGGAGGGGGGCGGGGGTGCACTAACCTCGTCCACTTGAGGTAACTGACGGAGATCAACATCCTCGTTGCCGAATAGTCTGGAAAGATAGGGTTCATTTAGACAATTTAAAATTAGCAGCACCATCCTCGTTGCCAAATAGTCTGGGTAAAAGATAGAGTCCATTTAGACAATTTAAAATCCCATCTTCTAGACCACTACAGGTAACAAGTGTCGTAGGACACTAGAGACCATTAAACATGACTTACATGTCAAACTTGTCGACCTTCGGCTTCTTAGTCTTGCCCTCGGCGGCCTCTGTGGAAGGCCGCTTGTGCGCGACGGGCGCGGCGTCCGCGCCGGCGTGCAGCACCCTAAGGTCCACATCTTTGTTCTCACTCAACACCACTTCCGGCACATCTGAAAATGGAACTTTATTTTTATGTAGTCTTACGGTCCAACTTTGCCGTTCAGTTACCCTTTTTTACCTGTCCACCAAACGCGCTCGAAGTGTCTTTTCCAAGTGGTTTATCACTTATTACGATAGAGATTATTTTAAACATTTTGGTGACGATATTAAATACATATTTGGTTTTTTGTTTAGTCTCATTCTTTTGTCTACCTACGTTTTTCCATACCTAAATATAGTGTTTAGAATATCTGTTAATGAAATTGTTAAATCCAGGAATGCAAAATTTTCCGACTCACAATGTTTTATTGCATTCAAGTATATACTATGAAGTATGTATTGATAAAGTAAAAAACCCTAAACTAGAATTAATGACGTCTTTTAAATTGGACACTGCCATACTATCCATATTTACATCGAAGATTTGATTTCTTCGGAAGTTAATAATATTTAAAAAGACTACCTACGAGTTGAGAAACACCTCTACACCAAAATCCACCAATCTTAACTGTAATGAATAATTCCGACAAAATATTGCAGCCATCCCCAATATTTTTCTTAAATTTGTCTCGAAGGTCAAAACACACTTTTATGGTATAATGCAATTTTCAATGAAAATTTATGAAAATATAGGAGTCAATATGTTCGTCACTCCTTCAAAGCTAAACGACTGAACGGATTTTGGATGAGAAATATTGCGGATATAGAAATATGCGGCTATTTAATCCCGAAGCACGGGTACCACCGGGGGACGAAGTTAGTTACCCCTGATATTTACTTAATAGTGCTCTCAAAACTATATTTTGTTTGATAGCTTTGTGAGGGCTGTATCAAGTTTGAGCTACTCCTAAAATTATTTAGTATTAATATAGAATTATAAATGTACGTTGGTATCTATTAATAGTAAGTGAATTTAAGATTACGGGAGAATGCGGAAATATAACCCAAGTACTGTAACTTCCTGTCTAACACTAAGTAATACCTACTTGATAATTATTAAACTTACAATAAATGAAATGTTATCTACTCTGTATTAGAAAAAGAAAGACAAGAGTGAATGTGTTCCTACACGCCTCTGCCCAACCTTTCGGGGACCTAACCATGGGACCCTTGTGGGAAGGCCAGGAGATATCTCAAGAAATACATTTTTGAAAATATATCCCTTGGATAAGACATCTGAAAAAAACAACGTTTCTTCCTTCCTTTGAAAAAAGTACATCAATCAGTTTACATCGTATCTGAGTATTTTAAACCACTTAAAACTTAAAAATCGAACCAATTTTTACAATAGTGGTCTACTATTGTAAAAATTGGTTCGATTTTTAAGTATGTTTTTATACAGCTAAAATGTAACATACAATGAAATATGAACAAGACTAACTAAAAAGAACTAGTGATATACATAGGTATATTGTTGTATGAAATACCATATTATTAATGACTAAATGAAAGGTTTGCAGACGATACGGTCCAGTTGGGTCAAGCTGGTGCCTGGGTCGAGTTTGATCTCCACACGGAACAAAAATCACGCCAGAACGGCTAAATGGAATTAGATGACACAGGTATGGATTATTATTATTAGTTGGATTAACAAACGTTTTATTCCAGCAAAGAAACTACTAATGAGATGTACATTAAAGCAATTGAGTCCGCGGAGCACAGTGAGGCATGTACGAACATTTATCTATGTGGACTATACAATAAAGTGCATGGTAGTTTTACACTTTGTCAAACGAACCGCCCTGAATTAGTAATTAACCAACTGAACTGCAAGCACAAATGAATTCCACATTTAAAAAGAATTCCCATTATGTATTCAACAGCGGTACAATGAAAACCTACTCACGAGAAACTCGACTGTTAATTAATAATACCTGGATTTAAAAAAAAAACCACGCCTCTGTATCGGGTAACGTTAAATAACTAGCATAGCACCGGGTGTAATGGAAGAGGTCTTAGCTTGGCAGTAGGCGACTTTCGTTAAACTACAAAATTCGCAATCAAGTAGCCGATCAACTGATGTTGAACAACAAGTGGACGTCTGCAATACGAGGGCATTTCTCGCCCGTTACCTTGACATCTTACTCGCCGCAGGAGCAAAACACTACGTGCGAGGAATGCCATTTGGCTGCTATCTTCTGTTGAGCGACCACGCCTTACCGCTCCCTAAGTTGTTCTTCATATCGCAGCCTCCGAGGACTGCGGGTGGAGCGTAGGCTTAATTGCAAGCAATGTTAAACACCAAATTAAGACTGTTTCATATTTTTAGCACTGAGCTTTTGACAATTTAGAATTTAATGCACCCCAGACAAAATATTATATACTATAAATTCAAGCGCTCATATTTAGATAACCTAGTTTTCCGATTCTTAAGAAACAAAAGATTACAATAGTGGCAAGCTTGTTGCCGGCAAGCGACGGGCCAGCAAATGTTTTGATCAGGAGATATCTAATCTAATGTTTTGGATGGGAATTCCCCATTCCGCGCGTTCCAATTTACGCAATATGTTCATTCTTTAATGTTTACGAGTTATTCAGAATTCAAACCAATATATCAATCTGAAGGAAGCATTGTTTATCTTTCCTTCTCCTATATTTTCAAGGCTAAATGTGCTAAGTGGTATATAGTTGGGACCTTGGAGAAGCACAGACTAATAGACCCTTTGCCGCGAAAATATATTTTGAAGATGGAGAAATTGGGGACGAAACTTTTATGGGGAACCTTTTGTTTTAGAAATAAAAACAGGTTATTCTACACATACGGAACAGCGGCCAGCAGCTTTATATTAATGTAAAACTATATATTATGCGGACGAATTCGCTACTAGCAATTCTTTCATATATTGAGCGGTCTTAATTTTTTTTATTTTCAGATACTTTTCCTAATTTTCTTCCCTAATAGCCCATATCACGACTTTGATTATTAACTGGCAAACAGACACGCAACCATACACACTACACTATGCAGATCACAAATGATAATCTGCACGTTTATAATAATTAATGAATTCGCAAAATATGCCGACCCGATTTCCCCATAGCTTTGTAGACAAGGAATCCTATTCAGCTTCGTACCACAATAACTATTAAACTTTTCTTAGCATTCGACCCGAAGTGATGTGTGCTTGCAATGATTTAGATTCCAAATGTCAACAGAATAAGGAATGTCAACAAATTTCAATCCCTCATACCTAATATCATACAATTGATGTGGCCGTTGAAGTATTTACGTCCTTATTTAGAATTATTTATTATTGTTATTATGTATGTAACTGAAATTCAGATCATTGTCTTAAACTACGAGGTGCTAAGCAACAAAGTGGTAATAACAATATATTTAACGCGCTATTAAAACAAACTATATACTTACCTGTCTAAATTGAAACTCAAATGGCGCGACAAAATACTTCACTTTCAAAATTGGTCCTTCGAACATTTAATAGAATCGAACAGATGGTCCTTCGATTAAAATTTTCTGTATAGGTCAATGAGATCCAAATTTACAATAGTGGCTTGGATAAGATGTGTTTAGTAAAGTCGATATGATTTGAAGCTTCTGGCGTATTCCTTATTTCCAGTGAATTTACTACGAGAGCTAAGCACGTCTTCAGCAATCTTCAAGGCAGCTTGGTAGTCTTCAGTCGGCCAAGCGTTGCTCCATGGTCGAAGATTCATCGGAAGAGATATCCATCGACATATTCCGGCATTTGTTGCAGTTATTTAGTAGGAGTCCAAGTAATAGTTAAGAAGGATTTATGTTTGCTATCAGGGGTAAGTCAACTATTAGGCAGTGTTTTCGGAATAGTAGTGCGTGAGAAATCGTAACTGATCAAAGGAGAAGGTGCTAAAGTATATCATATTAATAGAATCGCCAAAATATTGATTTACAACATTATTAGACACGAGTCTAAATGAGAATGGTAATGAGATATAAACCAATGATTCTTAAAAGTAAGGGTACAGAAACCGTCGTATACGCAATCATGAATACTCCAAGAGTTGAAAAACCATTTTATTTTCACACATCCTCCGGCTTACATAGCTAGTATCACAGGCGGTCGACTAGGTCTCTAGACATAGTATAGTACGGTGATATAATCAGCCCATCATTCTGGGGGTATAGAGTGGTATCTTACTTGGGGGCTCGAGCGGGGCGCGGGAGGTCTCGGGGCTATCGGAGTGGTCCCGGTTGCGCCGCATGTAGCGCTCCTTGTGGTAGTTCTTCAGTTCCTTGAAGGCCACGGGCGCCAGCTCGTCGCCGGCCAGAGCGCACTCCGCGTCGGCCTCGCGGCGCCGCCTCGCCTCCTCTCTGGCTTCCTTACTCTCCTTAGCTTTTACTTTTTTCTCGGGCGAAGGATCGTCGCGTCGTTTCTTTTTGTCGCGCGCCTCTTTTCTTTTCTTAGCGGGCGCCGGGATACTGTTGCGCTCGGCGCGATTGATCTTCGGAATGGGTGGAAGTTTGTTTATTTTCTTAGAGTCTGGTATTATTTTGTCGATGTAGTCGGTATCGAGGGGCCCGTCTAGCGGTCGATCGGCGGGCTTGCGTTCGACGTCGGGCCGCTTGGGCCTCGGCCGGTCGCGGCGCTTGTCGAGGCGCGGGTCGCGCCGGTCGGGCCGGACGTCGATGGTGATGACGTTTTTGCGCTTGGTGACCCTGGCGAGGGGCTTGATGTCGAACACGTTGGGCGCGATGGGCGCGGCTGGGGCGGGCGCAGGCGGCGCGGGGCCGAGGGTGGGGGCGGGGGCGGGGGCGGGCGCTGGCGGCGGGCGGCGCGCCAGGCGCGGGTCGCGGCGCGCGGAGGCCAGCGCCGCGCTGACGGGGGCAATGCGCCCTCCGCCCACTTTGTTTACCGGCTGAAATTAACACACCGATTACGACGGGCCACCTTTACTGCGATATGCGCTCTTCGCACGCACGGCTCACAGTTATAGAGGCGGCAGATTCACTGTTGCATCTCCCATGCGAAATGTACTAACTAGTTTACAGAGTTTTACGTTGTAGTTGAAGACCGGAAACAAATGAATTACCAGGAGTCACAGTAAATATGTTCATTGTTTGTTATAGCTAGCTCTGTTTCGTAAAGCGTAAAACTAAGAAGTGCCTTGTGACAGAATGCCATGCTATAATCACAAAAGTGATCCACATATAACCTAGGTAAATTTACCAATTTAATTGTCTGTTCTTGCATACATACGTGACAACAAGATAATAATTCGCTGAGCTCCTTTATTGTTATTCCGGACATAGTCAAATTAACGGTTACGAACGAGTCGTAAATAATAATTAAAGTTAAATTAAAGTAAAATCTCTAATGATTATTCAACAAAAACACTTTGGCCTAGTCCCATGCTAAGTATCATATCCTATGGGAGTTAACGAACGACACTGATGATAATATACATAGGACTTGGGAATAAAAACTACTACTATTAAACACAAATATCCGTCCGCGACCTTAATAACTTCGCAAGCAAGCCCAGTAAGTCTGTCATCAGACCGGAAATATACAACACTTTTCTTATATAGAAGCTAATAAGGATCATCCTTATGACAAATGGACGCAAACAATATCCAGAGGAGAATAACTAAAGCGTCGACTTTAAGCTTGGCCTTTAACCGTCCACTTGACCTCCTCCACGACCCTCTTGATGATATTTGGTTACGGTGTGGACATCACTAGTCATTTCATATTAAAATTTAAAAGGCAACAGGATAAATAAATTATTTTTAAGTAAATATGTCCACTTTCTATATACATATATCGTTTACGCCAGGTTATAATCGACGTTCCGTTGGGAGCAGCTCATAAATTTACTATCAACGTACATGGGAGTACCTCCGCTTTTACCTTTCGTGGGACGCAGATGATATGAAATGTTGGACGACTAAAAACATAGAGGTCCCAATTTCAGGTCGCAGTTTCAACTGTACGTTGCCTGACTAATAATCACACAGTATGCAGTAGTGCAGTAGCATGTAATTCTTCAAGAAAAATGTTTAATATTTTTTCAAAGCAGACAAGGCGTGATTCAATTGTTAGGTTACATTCCACATGCTTATTTACCACCTTTAGTGGTACAAAAATTAAATTCGCCTAAAGTTCAGTGTTTAATCACACGACGAGCTTTACATTGACAGGAAACCAGCAGACATTTGAGAAGACATATAGGGAAGACAACGCTTGAGAAACGGCGACGGGCTCGCCATCTGTCATAGCACCTAGTCTTGTATAGTGCAAGAACGGCACGGTGGAATTGTAACTAACATGAATGGTACTGACCGAATAGATTTGATTCTCAAACGTTAATCGTACATCGGACACTATTAGTTCAGTTCGAAAGATGAGCAAGCAACCATTCAATGCACAATGTACCATTCAATGTAGCAAACCGGGGAGTTTGTTTCGCCGTTTCTTCTCCTGGCAGGTATTATTTCTTGGAAACGGTGGTAACTTTAGTCTATATTAAACGTGACGTTCAATAAGTGTTCCCTGTGTCCCTTAGGTTGAATAAAATACTTCGATTTTGATTTTTGAATATATTATATTTATAAATAACATATCCTCACGCCTTCCCACAAGGGTCCCCGAAGGGGTAGGCAGAGGTGTATAGGTAATACCCACACACCCACTTTCCGCCAGAAGTATATTAGGTGCCAACGTGACAGATGGCGAGTCCATCGCACATCAAGCGATCGCCTACATATACATACGCCTTTGAATTTCTTCTCAGACGTATGCAGGTTTCCTCTCGATGTTTTCCTTCACCGTAAAGCTCGTGGTGTGACTAATCACTGTACTTAAGTTCAGAAAAACTCATTGGTACAGTCGGGTTTCGAACTTGCGACCACTCGGCCACCACGGCTCTTTTAATTTATTTCTTCTTTTAATTTTATTATTATTATTACTGTATATATCGTGTACTGCATTTTGTGTAATTGGCTACTGGCCGTTCGTATGTATTCTAATAAATAAATGTCCTTGTGGGAAGGCGTGAAGATGTAAAATGATATAAGTGTACTCACTGGGCCCAGCCTCTGCTTGACAGGAATGTTGGGCAGCTCGGCGGGCGCCACCACGGGGCTGACCAAGGCCAGCGGCATGGCGGCCGGGGGCGCGCCGGGGACCTCGGGGATTATTCCCTGCAACACAATTTTGCTATGTTACTATGAACAGCATCAGCCATTCCTACGCGCGACCAACGAGTGCCTTGAAGATATCGTATACATACTGAGAGCTTGGCGCGAATGAGGGTGGAAATATAAAGATGAAGATAGGCATTTAGAAAGGAAAACATCAGATTATTTGAATGATGGACAGGCATGGCAATGAATTGCTCCTCTTATACAGAGTTTATATGTAAGTTTAATATTTTCTACCCCTACGTAAAAGGGAACAATTGTTAAAAAAGAAAACCAGGGAGGTTGTTTCGCCGCCTATAAGGCATTGTGTGTGCGTGTGCGCCCGTGTTTGTGTGTATAGTCCTCATACCTTATCCACAATTTCTATTTATATAATTCCTTTTCCTTATTTTGGCAGCGTCGCACAATAGTACAATACGTGTAATTTAACCTTAAACAAGTGTGTATAAATACATGTTTTCGTGTAGATATAAATATGTATAAACGTTGTCGTTGTGATGTAATGACTCATTAATATTGTAATAGTCAAGGACTGCAATTGTTTACTTCCTCTTGCAATATAATGTATGTTTTCACTAGCTATATGTTACATCTATATTATATTGATTTTATTAACGTCCCTGTGAGGGATTCAGTATTTATTGTATTTGTATTAGTATTGTAAAGGTTTACAAAAATCTATTGAATACAGTAATGGTCGAACCCAAAACTATATTATATATTTATACTACTCAGGTGACAAATAAGCATGCTGTCAGACCAATGCGCGTAAGCGGTCACCACCGCCTATGGATTATCAAAAACTAGATGTACGATAATTTAAAGTAGAACTCACCCTCTTAACACTTTTCTCAGCCATCTCAAGCTGTCTCTTGGTCTGCTCGAGTTCCATTTCAATCTTCTTCCTCTGCAGCATGAGTAATTCTTGTTCCTTCTTTGCAAGGATGTTGCGCATCTTTTCGTCTTCCTCGGCTGTTGCTTGTGGGGCTGCATTGCTTGCCGTAGTCTAGAATTAATTAAGAAATTTTGTACCCATTAATTTTTGTTAACATTTATAGGTACATAATTATAAGAGCCGTGGTGGCCGAGTGGTTCGAGCAGTTGCCTGCGACGCAAAGGTCGCAAGTTCGAATCCCGACTGTACCAATGAGTTTTTCTGAACTTAAGTACAGTGATTAGTCACACCACGAGCTTTACGGTGAAGGAAAACATCGAGAGGAAACCTGCATACGTCTGAAGAAATTCAAAGGCGTATGTATAGTCGTGCTTGAGTAACGGCGATGGACTCGCCATCTGTCACGTTGGCACCTAATATACTTCTGGCGGAAAGTGGGTGTGTGGGTATTACCTATACACCTCTGCCTACCCCTTCGGGGACCCTTGTGGGAAGGCGTGAGGATATGTTATTATTATTATATTATTAATTATCTCTTAATAGCAGATGGTAAATTGATTAATAACCACTATCAAAGTGGTTATCTACAGTAACACACCAGTTCAAAGCCCTGTGATCCGTACTTATAAGTTTTTGTGGACTGATGTACAGTGATTTGTCATACCACAACTCAAAAGCTCAGAGTCGAAAGTTCAGTCATATGCATAATTGTGCCTTGGTATCATAGTCACTTGACCATAAAGGTGGTTTTAACTATTTATCATTAAGCTACCTTATTACATGTACACAAGTAATAAAATTGAGTAGCAATGAATTAAAAGCTAGTAATTTTTTTTGTGGCAAGTCTCTCATTGCTAACTGTACAAACAAAGCAATTTCTTTAACACATAAAAGCAAAACTGCACAAAATTATGTGTAAATAAACATTGATCATACATATTTAGAAAATTATCTGGGATATACACAGAACATAAATACATACTCAGATGAAATATAATGGCAATTGGTAATAATTTGTGTGAAACTTAATCTAGATCTAAAGCAACTCAAAACATAATCAACTAAAAAAAAACAGAAACCTTTTTCAGAAAATTTGGATTTACATGGATGTTAGACTGGTGGGGTTGCGCTTGGATAGGCCACGCCGGATCTATTAAATTCACTTTCACATCCAACTGGTACAGTTTCGTAGCGGGGAACACATCATGCCATGTCTCTCGCAGTTTAAACATTTGAGATCTAACTTTTTCATCAACCTGAGAAAGAAAACCATGTGATGAATAGGAAAAGAACACATAACTGTAAAAAAATATAACTAATGAAGAAAAATAGACTTTACCTGCTTAAATGTCCGTGTGAACATATTCACAATGCTCTGGGAGAACTTCTGAGTGTATGCTCCTCCAACATTTTTGATGATGGAATCAACTAAATACAGAACTGGCAGCTTGATCTCTGGCTGTACCTGTGTAGAGGAAATATAACTAGACCCTTGCCCTGTGACGGGGTCCAAGCTCCAAATATCAACAAAATCGTCACTTTGTTGCTATGGTATGGGAAAGAATAAGACAAAGCTTTGTTTTCAACCTTTTTAATTGTATTTTGAAAATAAATAAGAATTCAGTTTTTAAATTATTTATTTGAACAATCTAGACATAAGGATTTTATTACATACCAATGAAGGCTTGTAACAAGTTTCACAGGTATCTCCTATGGGTTAATTCCATTTCATTTGCAAGTGAGCAAGCTACAGACTTCACAACATTGACCTCAAGTTTTTACATGTGTGATGAAGCTATTGTGTGATTGGAACAAATTGACTAATTTGGAAACTAAATTGTAATTGGTAAGACATAACTTTATAAGGGTTGTAAGTATTATTTAAACATTGTTTGAAGTTAAAAGGAACTAATTTTTTTACTGAATTGCACATTGGCATTGGCACATTTATAGCTAATTCAATTATCTCGGTCTTATCTCGCCATCCAGTCTTGTAGATAAATGAATACCGAGTTATCTGGCTGGGTACTAGGAGATACCCGTTTGCTCAGACTGGTTACAAAGGAGGTAAAATTAGTCACACATGTAGTAAATATGTGAAACACGAGCCTTGCGACGTGCGTCACCCCGATGTCAACACTTTCCCTGTATATCTGGGTTCACAAACCGTGCCACGTATTCCGCACACCTCACGCGTTTAATTTTAAAAATGTAAATTCACCTTCTCCAAATGCTTCTCGACCGTTTCAACGATAACCCCGGCGTGGTCGATGTTCTCTTCCGCAAGAATAGTCAGCATATTTATCAGTGGCTTGCTGTTGACGGTTAAGTCCGCCAAACTCGAGGCATACTCCTCTGCAATTTCTTTCGACATCTTGATCGACGACCGTAGTCGATGATCTCACCATACCAAACAAAACACAATCTTCAACTGCACATCACTGAAATAAATGAAACACTAAGTCTTTTCTGTTACGTGGTTAACCAAAATGGCGTAGTTTTACGAATGTATGCGATAAAACTTACATTATCACGGCTATGATATCTCTACTAATGATACGTTACTGCAACTAATACACGTACCAATTAAATACACACACAGAATTGAAAATAAATCACGTATTATGATTATTTTCTAGAGATACACCACCAGACGCACGTACCGTACTGTTACAGTCCGTGTCTTGGGCGAAAACAAGATGGCGGTTGGATTGTATTCAAAGACTAGGTACTATTTAACACTGATTGTATTGTCGATGATGGTTCAGAGAAAATAAAATACAAATGATGAATGAATGAAATAAAATTCTATTTAAAATTTTTACTAATGCACTAGCGGTCTGTCCCGGCTTCGCACGGATGGACATAAGATTTTTTGTTATAAATGAAAATATAGCACATAAAACTTATATACAAATCTTTCCTCTTTATAATATACTGCTGCTATATTATATCAGTGGTTATTATAAGATCTAAGGTTATTTTTTTATATATAAAGAATATCTCTATATATTATTAAATACGTGCCGTGTCTCTGCCAGAGCCCAGAACGCAATAAAATAAAAATAAAGACAGCCCATGTTTGCCTTTTTTAATACACTTTTTTTCATTGTGTGTATGATTTCAATTCAAGTGTTCGATAGTAGTCTTTGATTTCAACGCTGAAAAGCTTTAATCAAAGACTACTATTGAACACTGGCTTAAATCACTAGAACTCAGTTTTACTGTGGTAATCGCATCGTACTCCAAAACCCATATAATATCTGTGGTCGTAAGTGATGACGTGAACTCTTTTCTATCCTCTGGATTCAATTCAATTGAATATAAATATTTTTATTTATTTTTTGTGATTTGCCTAATGCCTACAGGCATGGCCAACGTGCACACGAGTGATCTACTGAACTTCCAGGACTATTCTCCTGAACATAATGATCGCACAGCGCGTATTGACGTAGAGGCCGTCCACACTAATCAATATAATAATTCCATGTCCAATCCAAACTATTCATATGAAGTTCCAAAGGAAGTTGATGAGCAGGAGGTTGTCCCTCAAAGTAAGTATTGGCACAAAATAAGTGGAAAAATTACAGCGATTATGAAAAGCCAGCGAATCAAATACTAATAATATATGATAACGACGTTACTGATTGTTATTATATGAGGACTTATTTGCTACTTACTTAGTCAGCAGCTCCATTACGATAGATACAGTTAATACCTATCTTTCATATCAATTTAAAATTGGAATAGTCAAACATGTCAACTTTATATTTAGTAGGTAGCATGGTATTGGTAGTATATGGTAGTATACCTGGTTCAATATGGGTAAAAAGTAGGTACTCTAAAGTATAAATAAATACCTTACATACATTTATATATCATCATGCTGAGTCCTAGACGGATTAGCAGAGATGAGAGTGCCCATACTATAGGCATAGAGAAATCTTGCTTTGTCCACATAATGAGATGCACTAACATAGCTCTGGCAGGCAAGTAGTATATTATGTGAGAATTACTTTACCCATTGCAAAGATTTGTGATGACTGCCAATGTATGTGTCTCTACTTTGTTATCATACTTATCTTAGTTTCAAAAGTATGTGCATATATTAAGCAGTTACTCTATTCAGTGATTGGATAGTAATAAAATATAGCATAAATCCTTTTAGAATCTCAAGTAAAAAAATCATCAATTATATCACATTTCTAAAAATATTTTTTATAATCCAGACTTTTTTCTGCAGCAAATCATAATTTTTGGACCATAGAGTATTATCAAAAGTATTTTGATGTCCATACCAATGAGGTGATCGAGAGGATCATATCATCAGTACTACCACAAAAGGTATCCCGAAACTATTTTGATGAGAGGATCAAAGGCAAGCCAGACCTTTATGGACCTGTCTGGATTTCTGTTACCCTGGTAATTTTGATACCATAAATATATTTCTTTTTTGGTAGCATTACAAATACAGGCTAGTAGCACCAAATATCTAGTAAACCTATTAGAAAAAGTATTTTTTCAATGTTCTCCATTAATATGATTGCACCACATAAGGCAAAAGTAGAATCTCCATTAAAATTTGAAGTGCTTTTTCCACCTTGCATTAAAACTGAATCTGAATTTCCCAATAGGTATTGGGAAATTCAGATTTATACATAGATTTTGAGCTATTGGTCTAACACTACAGGAAATATCTAGATAGATCAAAATAGAGGGTCATGTCTTTTTTTTTTATAACACATGGCTGGCAAACTAGCATGCAGTCTGCCTGATGGTAAGCAGTTACCACCGCCTATGGATGCTTGCAACACCAGGGGTATCACTTTTGCGCGTTGCTGACCCTGCAGGAATCTCTTCACACCCTTCTTGAAGAACTCCATGCTGTACTCATGTTTGTAAGCATCATCAATCAGCATACTATATATACATATATTTTTTCAGATATTCACAATAGCCGTTAGTGGTAACATATCCAACTATCTGCAGAATGCAAACAAATCGCTCCACTGGCGGTATGACTTCCATTTGGTTTCCTATGCGGCTACAGCTATCATTTGCTATGTGTGGATAGTACCCATTGCTCTTTGGGCAGCACTCAAGTTTACCACAGTGCATGATGGTCATGACGATATTGAAACTCAGGTAAAAATTATGTACACGTCTAAATAAAACAATCTGATTATGATAATAATAATAATATATATAATATATCCTCACGCCTTCCCACAAGGGTCCCCGAAGGGGTAGGCAGAGGTGTATAGGTAATACCCACACACCCACTTTTCGCCAGAGGTATATTAGGTGCCAACGTGACAGATGGCGAGTCCATCGCCGTTTACTCAAGCACGACTATACATACGCCTCTGAATTGCTTCTCAGACGTATGCAGGTTGCCTCTCGATGTTTTCCTTCACCGTAAAGCTCGTGGTGTGACTAATCACTGTACTTAAGTTCAGAAAAACTCATTAGTACAGTCAGGATTCGAACTTGCGATCTTTGTGTCGCAAGCAACTAATCGAACCACTCGGCCACCACGGCTTTTATATTACTTCCCGCAAGGGTCCCCGACGACAAAGGTTGGTATCCACACACCCACATTGTGCTGGCGATATATTTTGCCAATGTGACAGATGGCGATGATTACATCTTTGTTATTCAAGCATGAGTATACATTACATGTATCTTTTATTTCTGCTCAAACATATGCAGGTTTCCTCTCGATATTTGGTGTGACTAATCACTGTACTTAAGTTCAGAAAAACTAATTTATACAGTTTGGTCAGCAGGAGTCTACTCAAACCATGGCAGCTTTATCTATTATTTTATTGAACAAATAAATCAGTGTTAATAAAATTTTGTTTATTCCAGGACTCTCCGTCTCCAACCATGATGTCACTATTTTGCCTCTACGGGTACTCTCTATCCAGCTACATACCAGTAGCCATATTCTGGACAATCCAGGTGTCATGGCTCCAGTGGCTCTTCGTTCTAATGGCTGCATTCATATCCGGAGCTGTATTAATTTTTTGGCTCATGCCAGCTCTTCGGAAATCTAGATATTTCTTTGTTCTGGTTGGATCAATTCTTGTTTTCCACTTCCTGCTAGCGACAGGATTTATGTTGTATTTTTTCCATGTTCCAAGTGTGGAGCCATCTCCTGCCACCTTGACTACAGTAAAACCTTAATTTACTAGTCTTTTATAATTATCAATGTTTGTCTGTGATTCGAAAGGTGTTAATGTATTATGTTTATATAATTAAGTAGCCTGCCACGCTTCGCTGTGGATATGTGACTGATGCAAAAAATAGATAAAAACAATCCTTGATGCTGATTATACATCATGCTAAACTTTCAGCTCGCTCGGTGCAGAACTTTTCGAGTTTTTGAAGCGTACACAAACCATTTTTTTTAATATATATAGATAATTCAATTATGTGATTAGGTATGTTTTGTTGATAAAGAAGTCATTTTCACGTAAAGCGTTAACATATAGCAAAATGCGATGAAACCATGTAATTCATCGTTATAATTTGTATGAGCTTGTACAATAGATGTTACTTTAGGTTAGTAAGGCTTGTATCTATGATTTCGATGACGAATTAACTCTTGCGGACACTTTATTGTGTGTCCTTTCCAATGTCAATTTGACGTTTCTGTTTGGATAGGGCTAGCAAAAATATGTTCCTTAAAATAATATTTATTCATTATTGATGTGCTTGTGTTCACTCAGTTAGTGTTATTATAGCCTATATATGTGGGCATTTCCTTTCACATTCCTTGCGCCATCTATAAGATAAAATAGAAAAGGTTTGACTTTATTTCTATGTATATGGTAAAATATATTAAAATACAATAGTATTTCTACCTTTTTTGTATTGCATTCCTATACTATGAACTCCATAGTCTCAAAACGTTTACGGACACCGCCAATGATGTCAGAACTGGGAAAATTATCGCCGCCCCCCCCCGTGAAGCCGGGCGGATCAGCTTATGTTGAATAAAACATAGTTGTTATGTAAATAGTATTATAATTTATTTACTTATCATTAATCCTATGTACATATTTACAAAAATATTACACAAGTTGCATTGGGGCATGATTGAACGAATTCAATCAGTGATTGAGAATGATTTAAAGCTGTTCAACCAGGGTTGGCTGTGGAATGAAGGCGGCAAGTCCTCGGGGGTCGTCTGCACGGTGCCCGATAATTCTGTCAGCATGGCAGCTGTAAATAAATGAATATCATTAATGTATTTGTTTGTAAGAGACGACTACTACCAACGTTATAAATGTTAGTAGTAGTAAGTCTCTAAGACGTGAGGTGCGGGTTCGAAGCGCGATGATGTAATAAATGATAACTGAAAACAACAAAAGCAATCAAGAACGGGAACTTAATAAGTACCTGAAACTACTAGCAGTGTGGCTGATGAATGTGGATCGTGTGCGAATGTGATGCTGGTGTTGCGTTGCGTGTGAGGCAAGTACAGTGTATGCTGTAAGGGGCGGCGCTCACCATACGTGGCGGCGCAGTGTATGCTGTAAGGGGCGGCGCTCAACATACGTGGCGGCGCAGTGTATGCTGTAAGGGGCGGCGCTCACCATACGTGGCGGCGCAGTGTATGCTGTAAGGGGCGGCGCTCAACATACGTGGCGGCGCAGTGTATGCTGTAAGGGGCGGCGCTCACCATACGTGGCGGCGCAGTGTAAGCTGTAAGGGGCGGCGCTCAACATACGTGGCGGCGCAGTGTATGCTGTAAGGGGCGGCGCTCAACATACGTGGCGGCGCAGTGTATGCTGTAAGGGTCGGCGCTCACCATACGTGGCGGCGCAGTGTATGCTGTAAGGGGCGTCGCTCACCATACGTGGCGGGCTGCGGGTGCCGCCCGAGGATGTCCGCGAGCGCGGCGCGGTCGGCGGCGCGGGCTCGTCCAGGCGCGAGGTCACCGACCCGGCGCGCGGCCATCCCACCACAGCGACACAGCGCGAGGAGCTCGCCACTCTCGCCGCCATCTACCAGGTCATAGCCTCACTACTTCGCACCGACCACTACACTCATTGATCACGTAAAGGATAATATCGACAGGAAACATTACATTGCTTTTGAGCAAAAAAATATCTCTGGCGAATAGAGGGATGCAGGATTCTAATCAGATTAACCTGCCAAATTACTAATATTTAATTTTAATTTGGAGCGTCTTAATTTGGTGAAGGTTATAAAACAAGAATTCAATCCGTGAACGGAGCAAGCATTGATATGCTACTAAGCTTATAAGGATAATTATATAGGTACCGTTGGTCAATAAAGTTTCTGCTTAGTTTTATAGATAGTCAACTAAATTTCTTGGAATAAGAGAAGATAGTCATTTCAGTAGTCGTCCTAAAGCGATAACAAAGTATATTAGCTCATGATCAAGAAGTATTTATGAAAATTACGAAGAAGAACACCGGCAATAAAAAAAAAACGAAAGATCATACCGCCTCCACGCCTTATGCTCCTGTCCAGCATGACAGCACATATCCTCAAGGCGTAGATAAGCACTTCTACTAAAACGACGCGACACTCGCACCTGAAAACAAATACACCATATTATAGACATTTTGAATACAGTAGAATTTAATATTTATTGTAGAACTGTGTACATTGAATACAAGATGTTAAATTGTATGCGAATCTAGAGAGAATTTGCGATCTATACCTGAGCCCCCGTTAGGGACTCGGCGTGACGATATGTATGTACATATGTAAATTCAATAACCGTTTGGCGTCTAACAGTTTTTAGGTAAATACATAGAAAAACATTAATTAATACTGACATTTTAAAACATCCATTAGAAATTCTGAAGACGATCGCGTACAGCGTGTCATTTCCAGAACTACCGGCCTCTTTCGTTCCATCCACATTCATCAGTCACTACATACATGTTCTTCGGTTTCGAGTACAATTGACGTTCCCCACCTGTTTGATGGATATGATTGATAAATAAAAACTACGACTTTCACTAATACATGTAGGACTATAGATAATGCCATCCACGAAGCCCGACCATTTCTATTCGAGGGGGTTGCGAGATGCTGGGTGTATGAGCCCAGTCTATTAATTGGCGGAAGGTTGCACACTCAAACTATATAGAATAGAAATTTCCCTTTGACAATGGTGTAACTTTTTATTTTGGAGCTATTAGTTTTATAACTTCATCTTCAGGATAAATTCACATACTTCTAGAAGACTACTGTTCTATTTTCTGAAACATTCTGTATATAGAGATAGATAGATAAAAAAAAGAACTTGAGTAATTACTTGGATCTTTCGTCTATAGAAGAACGAACATTGGAGTAGAAGGCTACCAGGTCCCTGGTGGTGCTGAGCGCCACTCCCACCAGGTCCTGGCGCTCGATGCTCGCGAGACATGCCTCCAGCTGCTTCAGCACGACCTGGATGCAGCACGACTCTGCGACATGAAAATAAAAGTTATTATTGCTCACACAGGTCGCGCCCCCCCCTCACCTGCGCCCCGCGCACACAGGTCGCGCCCCCCCCGGCCGCCCCGCGCACACAGGTCGCGCCCCCCCTCACCTGCGCCCCGCGCACACAGGTCGCGCCCCCCCCTCACCTGCGCCCCGCGCACACAGGTCGCGCCCCCCCCTCACCTGCGCCCCGCGCACACAGGTCGCGCCCCCCCTCACCTGCGCCCCGCGCACACAGGTCGCGCCCCCCCCTCACCTGCGCCCCGCGCACACAGGTCGCGCCCTTCACCTGCGCCCGCGCACAGGTCGCACCCCTTCACCTGCGCCCCGCGCACCTGGGTCGCGCCCCAGCCGCCCGCGCACACAGGTCGCCCCCTTCACCTGCGCCCCGCTTTAGATCGCGCCCCCGGCCGCCGCACTTTTACAGGTCGCGCCCCCCTACACCTGCTTACTTGCACAGGTCGCGCCCCCTCACCTGCGCCCCGCGCACAGGTCGCGCCCCGCTTCGCCTACGCCGCACTTTTCAGGTCGCGCCCCAGCCGCCCCGCTACACAGGTCGCCCCCTTCACCTGCGCCCAGCGCACACAGGTCCGCGCCCCCGGCGCCGCACACAGGTCGCGCCCCACCTTCACCTGCGCCCCGCGCACACAGGTCCGCACGCCCCGGCCGCCCCGCTCACACAGGTCGCCCCCTTCACCTGCGCCCGCGCACAGGTCAACGCCCCCTCACCTGCGCCCGCGCGCAGGTCCGCGCCCCCCTCACCACTGCGCCCCGCGCGCACAGGTCGCGCCCCCTCACCTGCGCCCGCGCGCACAGGATCGCGCCCCCGGCCGCCCCGCGCACAGGTGCGCCCCCCTTCACTGCGCCCCGCGCACACAGGTCGCGCCCCCGGCCGCCCGCGCACACAGGTCGCGCCCCTTCACCTGCGCCCGCGCGCACACAGATCGCGCCCACCCCGGCCGCCCGCTGCCTGAGTCCGCGCCCCCTTCACCGCCCGCGCACACAGGTCCGCGCCCCGGCCGCCCCGCCTTACACAGGTCGCGCCCCCTTCACCTGCGCCCCGCTGCAGATCGCGCCCCCTCACCTGCGCCCCGCGCACACAGGTCGCGCCCCCCCCTCACCGGCGCCCCGCGCACACAGGTCGCGCCCCCCCCTCACCTGCGCCCCGCGCACACAGGTCGCGCCCCCCCCTCACCTGCGCCCCGCGCACACAGGTCGCGCCCCCCCTCACCTGCGCCCCGCGCACACAGGTCGCGCCCCCCCCTCACCTGCGCCCCGCGCACACAGGTCGCGCCCCCCCCGGCCGCCCCGCGCCTTGGCCCGCAGCAGCCGCAGCAGGCGCGGCGCCGCGCAGGGCTGGGCCCGCGCCCCAACAAGCGCGCGCACGGCCTCCAGCAGCTGGGCCCCCGGCGGCGGCGCGGCCAGCATCGGGAGCACCAACGACGACATCGACATCACTAAGCCGCTGTACAGAGGAGCGCACGACTGGAAACAAATATAAAGGGCCGTGGTGGACCGAGCACCCTCTGTGGGGTTCGGACCTTGGCTTATGCTGGTTGTTGCCAAATGTAACTCACCGTGGTGGCCAACAAGCTGCCTATAGCCGCGACCTCCGCCAGCCGCGCGCCGCCCGCGCCGACCAGCCCGCGCCGCGCCGCCACGGCTCTCTCGCCCGGGAACAGCGCCCTAAGGAATGCCTCACTCCATCACACTTCTTCATAGGAAACGTCTCTTGGCGTCTGCAAGCCAGATCTAACAGTTTGCCGTCATGGCAACACGCTCTCGCCCGACGTAACGGCCAATACCTTTTTTTAAATACAACACACTCTTTTTCTGAACTTAAGTACAGTGATTAGTCACACCACGAGTTTGACGGTGAAGGAAAATCGAGAGGAAACCTACATAGGTACGTCTGAGAAGCAATTCAGAGGCGTATGTATAGCCGTGCTAAAGTAACGGCGATGCACTAGCCATCGGTCACGTAGGCACCTGAAATATTTATCTGGCGGAAAGTGGGTGTGTGGGTAATACCAATACACCTCTGCCTACCCCTTGGTCAACTTTAAATGCGATTTTTTTAAATTACCTTTCCTTAAGTAAATCTTCGTCCTCAATGTGCAGGTACGTGTTGGTACCTTCGATGTATTTTTCGTCCATTTCCTTGCGGAACGCCGTCTTCGTACGCTGGGAGATGAGTTCCAGTTCCTCCTTCACTTGCAGCAGTGACGCGTGCGTGGCGAGGTCGGCCTCTGCAGCAGCGGGCGGCGCTGGCGCTGGAAGCACTTCTTCACTTTACTTATTGGCACGACATACACACGTTGAGGTTTTCCTTCGAGTACAGCATGGAGTTCTTCAAGAAGGGTGTGAAGAGATTCCTGCAGGGTCGGCAACGCGCGAGTGATACCCCTGGTGTTGCAAGCGTCCATAGGCGGCGGTAACCGCTTACCATCAGGCGGGCCGCATGCTTGTTTGTCAGCCATGGTATAAAAAAAAAACACTTGCGCTAATAGCTTCACACATTTTTTTTCATTTCTCCTTTTTCATTATTTATATATATAGAGATGTACAGTACCTGCAACATATGCGGTGTTTAGATCTAGGAAGTGCGATTTTGTCTCGGTCTGTACTGCACTTGAAGACATCTTCACTCTTCTGCTCTGAGATGCCAAGTGCGGTGAGCTGCTCTGCCGGTGACTGGACAAAGGAACGTTATATGTTAATACGAGGATTACAAGGAGCTATTATGGATGCAATTCACATTAACAATATAACTTATGATATAATGTTAGCGGCTGTGCCAAGCAGTTTCATACATACATACATATCATCACGCCGAGTCCGTAACGAGGTAAGAAGAGAGAATAGAGCGCCAGTTATTTCCAGACTTGCATACCTCTTTTAATAAACACTCGTCCACATTCATCGGGTAATGAATTTGGACGGAATGTTCAAATGTTTCAAATGTGTTAAATTTGATCTTCACACCACTTCCTTGGGACTCCCACATGGTTTCCCAAAGGGGTAGGCAGATGTGGGTAGGTAGTACCCATACACCAACTTTTCGCCGGAGATTCGGTGAGTCCACAAATTTCAAGCGTTTGCAGGTCTCGTCTAGATGTTTTTCTTGAGAAGCTCATTGGTACAATCGGGGTTCGATCTTGCAATCTATGTATTCCAGGCAATATTTTTAATACTTCCAAAGATTTGCGCTTTCAAACAAACTTGATAATAAAACATTATTACATGTGGGTCAGATGTAGTGGTCGACTGAAGAGGGGTGTAAAGATACCTTTGCCTACACACACACACATAGATACAATGTAATATAATATAATTACAAGAGCACCTGGTCGACAAGTCACTCCCTCCAATGGTCACCTGTGTCAACTTAACTTTTGTAGATTCCAACTTCTTACATTTCTCCTTTGTGCTTATTATCTCCAAATTCTGTAAACCATGTTTACAAATGAATACCATGTAATAAATTGCTGTGTTTCAGGCAACCAATGAAATCACTTGGCCATATCTTTTTTTAAGCTGTTATTTTTAGATATTTTTAGATCTATGTATTTATTATGTAGATCATACCCTCTAGTACTAGTAAAAAAAATTACATCAGATAACTTAATACAAAACAACAATAACAAACACACAAAGGCTTTATATTTTATATATATATATATATATATATATAATATAAATAATATCCTCACGCCTTCCCACAAGGGTCCCCGAAGGGTTAGGCAGAGGTGTATAGGTAATACCCACACACCCACTTTCCGCCAGAGGTATATTAGGTGCCAACGTGACAGATGCTAATATATAGCTTTGTATTATGGAGTATAATATGAATGCTGCAGCCATGCCATGCCAGCCATGACATGCTGAATACAAATGTACCAGGGAATCATGACTCAGCTGTGTCCAAACATAATAATGTATTCATATATGCAACAGCATATTAATACTGCTCTATCAAACTAAAGTACTAAGGTATCATAGGTGAATGTGCCATAGTCCAATCTAGTATAATAAGCATATTTAGGCCATAAGACAAGGTACCTTAAAGTCTAACTGTGTTCTCAAGTCCCTCATCTGACAGTTAGCTGCAGTCAATTTCTCACTCCATTCCATCTGCACTCTCTCCTGAGCTTTAATCTTATCGAGCCTTGCATTGTCTACTGCCACCTGGCAGGACTTGAGCTGTGTGCGGAGTATTGAGGCTTCACCTGCAAATATATGGTTATATCTAGATAGCCATAATATTTAATAACCATGCCTACAGATAATGGATGCTGTAGTCATGTGGCTTAAGTGGTCCTGGAACCTAGATATAAATCCAGCACAAAAAATGTATACCTGTGACTCTTATTATTATTTGAGGAGACTCATTATCAATTCATATCAAATATGATATTTTAAAACAGCATTCTAGATCCCTTCAATAATGCTATCACCTGCATGAAACTGTAGTTGCAGGTCGTAATACATATAAGAAAATATTGATAGGCACAGGAAGGCCATGTTCCAACTACTTGGATCAAATAGATTGGACTCTGAAGGACGGGAACGTTAAGAGTACTCGAAACCGACGAGCATGTATGAAGAGACTGATGAATGTGGACAACGCGAAAGAGGTTTGTAAGTCTAGAGAGAACTGGCGCTCTATACTCTCTGCCTACCCCGTTAGGGACTTGGTGTGATGATATGTATGTATGTATTGATAGGCATCAGGTAAAATAGGGGCTCATAATTAATAAGAAATGTTGAAGAAGTAATTATCAGACAGATGAACAACTCCATTGACCACTTTATGAGGTTATGGATGAATAAGACAAGAAATGTCATTACCCTCTTTAGTAACACACTTCTCCAATAACTTTCCATTCTCCGACTTGAGCTTAGCATTCTCTTCTTGCAGCTGCAGCAGCTGTCTGTATACATAATCAGAGTCATTCCCCTTATATATTTTGTCATTCAAAATCAAGTCATCAGACAGATTAACTTCATTTGTTTGCTTCAACACTTTGGTTGAAAGACCAGGTAAAGGAGATGATACTGTAGTGCATTTTTGTCTCAAACTCGTAGACAACGTACTGGGAGACTTCACTGAAGGTTTCTTAAAAGCGAACTCGGCTCTTGGAGTGCTTGGCCTTAGAGCTTGAGTGCTGGTACTACAGGGCTGTACGAATAAGCTATAATCAGGTATGGTGCTAATATCTTCCTGGGTGTACACCTGTTCGCAAGCCTGACTTGCCAAGAGCAGCATCTCATCATCATTGTCATCACCCCAAGTTTGGTCTGCCCCTGAAGAAGTTAAAAATATAACCTTTATTTTATAACATAACATATACACTACATATGAGCGATAGTATGCACCTAACAGTATGAGTAAGTTATCCTAATATATCTATAGCCATGGTTAAAAGCACAAAAACAACCTGGTACCTTTGTTATTATCATTGTTTTGACTCAACGGAAAGTTGTGATCAGATATACTTATATTAAGTTTTGCTCGCTTTCTGTCACTATTGTGTTCAGAAATTATAAACCTTTTAGACATCGTTCTTTATGAATTCTAGGTGCCTTATTTCGAACTATACAAAATCATGGCAAAAATAATACAGTAGGTACTTCAAATTTCGGCGGTATCGCAGTTTGGTTGGTTCGTGTTATTTGAGGTAAGATCTAAGATCAGACAGATGTCACAGATGTACCACTCAGAACGTCAGAACAATAATTTGTTCTGAGATGTACCACCATTACATAGATATAATATAGATTATTGTTACACAGATAAGCAACATAGCATTGAGTTATTGAAAGTTGTACAGTAAGAATTATTGAAAGCATTAGTCGCAAGGACCATGCTTTTGAGTCGCACTTAATTTACTATTGATGTAGTAAATTCTTAAGGGTATGCGTAATTGGTCTTGTAATTTTCCTCAAAATTTGAGAACAATGGTTACTTCTAAAAAATGTATGCTTTGAGATGCACAATCTTTTTAGCATGATCATCAGAAGTTACTTAAAAAATACAATTACACACAATGTAAGTCATTTATTATTACAAATTATAAAGAAATAAACATTTATGTTACGTTAACTTGCGATTCGTTACGATTGAAGCACTATCCCATAAACAATTAGTTGAGTTAGATTGCTTATAGAGCAGCGAAGCTCTATTTTAAATGATTAACATCTCTCTTATTTAACTTCTCTTTGGTTTAGTTCGTCGTGGAAATTCGTGAAGAGTGGACGTACATCATGTCTGACGCGTATAAACTTGGTGATCTAGTTTGGTATGTTCTTATGACGACTCTCAAATGTATTAATACAGTGTCTTACAAGATTGCCGAGTGTATAATGTTCGTATTCTGTTTGTTTCAGGGCTAAAATGAAGGGATTCAGCCCCTGGCCCGGCCGGGTAAGCAGTCACTTTATTATATTTCCAATCAGTTAGTCTATATAACGATAAGTCTATCAAACACAACATATTCTAAAAGTTTTAGCGATTGTAAACAACATTGTTTGTTGTGGTACCCTGACAGCTACCTTCTGTGAGTTTAATTATAGGCGGGAATTTTTTTTGCGTGCCCCGGTATTGAAAGACGCTTGCAAGCCAATCGAGGTGCTTGACACATTGTTGTACGTCTTCTAATGTCGCTAAGGTTTTACATATTTGTCGAATCTAAATCTGAACTAGTAATTACAAACATAATAATAACCTAATTGGAACCAATGGTGCTTTTCAGGTAGCTATCCCCACCCCGGAACTGAAACCACCGAAGAAGGCTACAAACATCCAATGTATTTATTTCTTCGGGACCAACAATTAGTGAGTGCTTATCCATGGTACATTAACTCAAAGAAAAAGTTATCAATAAGTATATTTTCCCCATTCTACCAAGTGCAGAAAAACTCATGGGTCCAGAGTTGAGCTTGTAATCATTGCTTTTCTGGGATATAAATATATCTCCTGAGTGAAAAAAATATGAGGGTGCATCTCTGCTTGTATATGTAAACTGATATACTGTAAAATACTGCTAACTTCTTACCTGAAAAATCAATTTAACTTTGTTTCTCCATAGACATACATACATATCATGCCGAATCCCCAACAGCAAAGACAGAGTACCAGTTCTCTTGGACTTTCATACTTCTTTCGCTTTGTCCACATTCAACAGTCTCCATAGACAACTAGATTAAAGTCAATCCTGATATGACACGAATACCCAAGATTCATGGACTATATAACAGCAGAGAGCATCTGACTAGTTGTACCAATACTCAATTGCTACCATACCTAACTGCATTAATTTACAGGCACCTCAGTGTGATAGCTACTGCAATCAATTGCCAAGAGGGACAGATTTATAGACATTACATACATCTATTCCTCCTTGCCGTTTATTAATAGCTGTGGTGGCCAAGTGGTTCGAGCAGTTGCCTGCGACACAAAGATCGCAAGTTCGAATCCCGACTGTACCAATGAGTTTTTCTGAACTTAAGTAAAGTGATTAGTCACACCACGAGCTTTACGGTGAAGGAAAACATCGAGAGGAAACCTGCATACGTCTGAGAAGAAATTCAAAGGCGTATGTGTAGTCGTCCTTGAGTAACGGCGACGGACTCGCCATCTCTCACGTTGGCACCTAAAATATATCTCTGGCGGAAAGTGGGTGTTTGGGTATTACCTATACATCTCTGCCTACCCCTTCAGGGACCCTTGTGGGAAGGTGTGAGGATATATTTATATTCCTTCTTCTATTCCTTTATCTACCCCTTAGGTGGGGACCCTAATGGGAAGGTGTGAGGATATATATATATGTACATAGATCTATTCCCTACATACACCAAGCCATCATCATCACTTAGGGGTAGGAATAGGGAGCTAATGGTTACAAAAAGAAATCATTTTTGGCAGTGTTACATGTACTGTATGTTGCTTTTGAACTCTTGTGTTATGATGTCGTGTTATGTTAAGGACCAGGATTCTGTCATGTTTTTCTCTCAGTGTATCATCACTGGATTTCAGTGTGCCCCTTGACTCAACTTGACTGGACTACATCACTTAAAGCAATATTTATAATCAAATACTATTATTATTTACAAATAGAAAGAGAGGCCTTTGCCCAGGAGTGAGCCATAAATGACTTTTAATAAATAATAGGTATAGATAGTGCCACCCACGAAGACGCGCCCTACTATTCTACCTTATGTAAGTGTGCAACCTTTCACTAATGTGTGAGTATAATCGGTATACACTTATTACCAATGAGCGAAGACGCACACTACAATTATTAGACTCGCGGCATACACGCCCAACCCGCGACCCCCTCGACTAGAAATTGATGGGGCGTGTCTTCGTGGATGGCACTATCTATATAGTATTGTTAGTTTTTAAGACAATTGTATAATGGCCAATTTGATACTAAGGTTGCATGAAGAATTGTATATTTTAAATTAAAGTTATTCCTCAATATTTAATATTCAAGATTATAAGCATATCTATATATATATATATATAGGAGATGTCAACTGGCGTGAATGAGGGCGTGATTGTAAAGATGAAGAAAGGCATGTTACGTTGGTTTGGACACATAGAAAGGATGAGTGAAGAAAGATTGACGAAACAGATAAACAAAGCAAAAGTGTGTGCAAGAAGAGGCAGAGGAAGGCCACGTTCCAACTACCTGGATCAAATAGATCGGACTCTGAAGGACGGGAACGTTAGTAGTACTCGAAACCGACGAGCATGTATGAAGAGACTGATGAATGTGGACGAAGCGAAAGAGGTATGTAAGTCTAGAGAGAACTGGCGCTCTATACTCTCTGCCTACCCCGTTAGGGACTTGGCGTGATGATATGTATGTATAGAAGATCCCATTTTTGAACTGACTCATCACGAAATATCAGGAACTATAAGGCCGATTGACTTGAAATTTGGTAGGAGTATTCCTTACATGATGTAGAGGTCAGCGAAGAACGGATTTTATAAAACTCGACTTAAAAAAAAAACACGTTTTACCTATTGCCTCCATAGGGGAAGCAATTGTTGAAAAACGTGTTTCTTTTTTACTTTTCACCCGGGCGAAGCTGGGCGGGACAGCTAGTATGTTAATATCTCTTTATTATATATAGATACATATCACAATATCACAATTTTCAAAACATAGCTGTGGTGAGTATGATTTTGAGAACTTTACAGGCAGAAAGATGTTGAAGGGTTCCTTATGTTGCCTCTCTTTTTGCTTCTTTTCCACTTACTATAAATGAGCGTGATCGCACACCCCTATAAATTGTGGTTACCGCTTACTATCAAGCGCCGTCGTATGTTTTTTGGTCGCAACGTCTTAACTGAGGCAATCTTCGTCCATTATATCAATGTAACCTACCACATTCTTTCAACCAATTCCGTTGTCCTATCTGCGATTTTTCAAGCATCCTTGATTAACGCTTGAGCTTTTAACTCATAAGCACCGGCAGTTAAGTTTTATTTATTTCTATTCTATTTCATTGGCACTTAAAATATATGTCCGATGAAATGTGGGTGTGTAAGGTTTTTTTATACCACAAGCGTGCCTAACAAGCATACGGCCCACCTGATGGGAAGCGGTTACCGTAGCCTATTGACGCTCACTATACCCAAGTGCTTGCAAGTTGCCACTCTGTGTTTGGAGAGTATACTGTGTTGGCAGCAATGGGACTAACTCCTCTGCTGTCAACACAATATACATAATAACAGTCCTCCCCACTCACAAAAGAGCTCATTATTGGAAACCTTGTAAGTATTACACACCTCTACCTACCCCTTCGGGGACCCTTCCTTGTGGGAAGGCGTAAAGATATACAGGTCCTTTCATCTATATTTTTTTTCCATAAAGTTCCGTATTTAAAGTAAAGCTGTGGCATTTTTTCAATACTGATTAGTGTGTTCTAAAATATTAGCTTCACTACCATTCGTATAGTTATAAAGAGTTCTATGCATCTGTGATGTTCAGTTCAGTTTATTCGGCAGTTTTAATAACTAGCTAGGAATATTTAACAAACGTTATCGATCAAAATGCTCCACTGATTTGATTGATCAAGCAGTTTGTAGTTTTGTTCTGTTTGAAAAATTGTTTATAAAAGGGCCGTGGTCTCCCGTGTGGTTTGAGCATTCGTCTGCAAAATAAACCCGGCGGTCTGTACCAGTGAGTTAATTGCGAACCTACGGGAATTATCACACAACAAGCTTTACGATGATGGAAGACATCGTGAGGAAACCTGTCTGAAAAGTTTGAGAAGAAATTCTATTTAATCGTGCTCGAGTAAGGGTGGCAGACTCGCCGCCTGTCGCGTTGATACATATATCTCCGGCGAAAAGAGTGTTGTTACGCCTCTGCCTACCCCTTCAAGGACCCTTATGAGGAGGCGTGAATGTATGTATGTATATATCATCACATTCATATATACATATCATCACGCCTAGTCCCTCACTCACTCACTCTATAAACTTTTAATTCATCCATATTCATCGGCCTTTCATACATGCTCGCCAGTTTCGAGAATTCTTAACGAGATGTATATATATATATACATAGATGTACATATATATATATATATACGTATAGTGATTGATAATGTAAATACATAACATCACGCCATGTCCCTTTCGGGGTCGGCAGTCGGAGCGCCAGTTCTTTATGACTTCCAGACTTGCAAAGTTATGTTGAATTCATAATAGTTTTGTGGACATCTCACACACGTCGTTAGTAGTCTGTACTGACACATCTGGTCACAGCGGATTCGCTAGCCCTAGTGCTCTCGTACATTGTTGCTTTATCAATCAATTTCAATCAGACAGTTGACAGGATGGTCGCCACGGGTATTGAGTTTTGAATACATTAAAGAGTACATTAAAGTGTTTCTAGCTTATTTTGGTTTATTTGCAACCCATTCGTTTGTATGTAAAAATATCCATATAAGGTAACGCGCAAAATCCTTCCGTTTATGATTTGGGTAGTATGCACCCCACAGTGACACTGCTTCTGCATAGTTTCCTCCTACAGTTATTTGGGTTTCGTGAGGTGATAATAATAATATATATATCCTCACGCCTTCCCACAAGGGTCCCCGAAGGGGTAGGCAGAAGTGTCTAGGTAATACCCACACACCCACTTTCCGCCAGAGGTATATTAGGTGCTAACGTGACAGATGGCGAGTCCATCGCCGTTACTCAAGCACGACTATACATACGCCTTTGAATGATAATGCGCGATTATAATCTCTAAGATTGCTTGACGGATGTTTAGGCAGGCCGTATGCTTGCTTACCTTTGTAAATTTTTTTTTTAACAGAACTTTACTACTACAGAACTTAACTAGCTTTTCTGCCATAAAATTTCGTCAGCTTCGAGCTCTGATGTCGCATTAGTGCGCACTTCTGGGCTCGTCGAGCCGTGCTTGCTTAAACAAGGGTGCGAAGAATTGCAGATGTCGTCTACATCTGTCGTTTATTTTAAGCCAGCTTATAATCTTCTTCGGTGCCAAATTTCATCCAATTCCGCTAAGCAGTTTTGGCGTGAAATCCTCACAAACTTTCGCGTGTATAATATTAGTAGTATATGTATGTAGGAGTGATTGCTTTGACATGTTGGTAGTCTTTATATTTTCATTCAAAGTGGGACATACATACATACACATATCATCACACCAAGTCCCTTACGGAGTAGGCATAGAGTATAGAGCGCCAGTTCTCTCTAGACTTACGTACCTCTTTCGCTTCGTCTATATTCATCAGTCTCTTTTACGTCCCCGCCCAAGTGTAACTTGTAATTATTATTTTAAATAAGTATACACTCATACTAGTAGACTAGTGAAATATAATTTAATTTTAGATATCTTTGTTATAAATTCGAAAGCACGAAAAGTCACCGCAAAACCCTTCCAAAGACTGTAGTTATCTGAATTGCGAGGAACGCCGCAGGACGCAGCGTGTATTCTATATAGCAGCGGTGTTATATACATACATACAGGAGCCGTGGTGGCCGAGTGGTACGAGCAATTGCCTGCGACGCAAAGGTCGCAAGCTCGAATCCCGACTGTACCAATGAGTTTTTCTAAACTTAAGTATAGTGACTAGTCACACCACGAGCTTTACGGTGAAGGAAAACATCGAGAGGAAACCTGCATACGTCTGAGAAGAAATTCAAAAGGCGTATGTATAGTCGTGCTTGAGTAACGGCGATGGACTCGCCATCTGTCACGTTGGCACCTAATATACCTCTGGCGGAAAATGGGTGTGTGGGTATTACCTATACACATCTGCCTACCCCTTCGGGGACCCTTGTGGGAAGGCGTGAGGATATATTATATATACAGATAACCTTTTACCGGGTAGCAAGAAATATTGTTGATTTGTGTATTTTTTATTTTGTTTTACACATTAGCCAAACGGACATTGACTTTTATTTGTATAGACTTTTGTTCAGGTTCCAATCGCGTAAATTTAAACGGGCTATTAAATACGTTTTTTTTAAATCGGTTAATAGTTACTCAGATTAGGGAATCCAAATAAACGAACTCTGCCACCGTCTTATTAGCACAGATGATCATGTAAGCCAAGTTAATCCTAACATTACCCTGCAAAGTGATTGTCTCATCCAATTAGGTTTAGCCGTTTCGGACATTAACGGGAACAAACAGAGACAAAAATATAAAATTGGGACCGTGTACTTTCATATTATGCATTTAGAATTAAAACATATGTTACAGACAGACACTTACTGTAGTTACGCATACTGAACCCGAGAAACGCGGGTCCGATTAACACTTGGCCGTTTGAATGTAAAGAAATACTTTCACCTACCTGATGATAAGCGACTAACTCGTATGATATACGCTTTTCCAATCCTGCGATATTTTCTTAGAGCCCTGGTGGCCGAGTGGTCCGAATAGTTAGTTGTCTGCAACACAAAGATAGCAAGCTCGAATCCCGATTGTATCAATGAGTCTGAACTTAAGTACAGTGACTAGTTACACCACGAGCTTTACGGTGAAGGAAAACTGAAAACGTTCGAGAATAAATTTAAAGACGTATGAATAGTCGTGCTTGAGGAACGGCGATAGACTCGCCATCTATCACGTTGATACCTAGAATATTACCAACGGCGGAATATGGATAGAATCCACCTCTGCCTACCCCTTAGGGGACACGAAAAGCTAGGACAGCATGTTCGTATACATATATATGTGGCGGTATTACCTCAGTAAGGAAACTAATTTTAAACGAGAATTCGTTTTTCGTCCAAAAAGTTTTCAGTTTCCATATGTGGAGTTCAGTAAGTGCTCCCTATGACCTTGGCGTTGAATCAAAGATTTCAGAATTCGATTTCAGTACCTAAAAAAATTACTTAGCTTTGGAATAATTTATCAGTGTCACTAATCGGCAAAGGCCATCCCTCCTACCTTTCCATCCACGCCCCACGATCGAGCTCAACTTTTAGGACGGAAAACTTTTTTGAGCACCTTGACATTGGTGACCGTTTACCACCACACGATGGTCAATTAAGCCGTGATGTGTCCAACAGTGCGTGGATCGAGGACAACAACATCAAGCCATACCACGAGTACAAAGAGCAGTTGATCAAGTCGTGCAAGACGGCTGCCTTCAAGGAGGCCGTCAATCAGATTGAGGAGTACATCATCCATCCTGAGGTACATATCAACTAGACATGTAGCTATAAGAGAGGTAGGGCATAACGGGTTTCCCGTTCAAATTTGGAGCTACCCGACTGGGGCAGGACCTCCACCTTACAGAAGTCCGTAGCCAAATAACACATTTTTTTGTGTTGTGTTCCTACGCGGTGAATAAGGTTACCAGTAATGAGCTTCTTGGGGAGGGGGGAGGATTGTTACACATTTTTTTGAGGGATAAAACCCATTATCCTGCCAACACACTATTCTCCGAACACAGAGTGGCAACGCGCAAGTGATACTTCGGTATCGTGAGCGTAAATAGGCTACGGTAACCGTTTCCCATCAGGTGGGCCGTATGCTTGTTTGCCACTCTTGTATTATGTAAAAAAAATATATGTAGCTTTGTTTAAGACCTTCGTGACTTCAGGACTTCGTGGGCAGTTCCCAGTGTATCGTCATTGTTATTATTTACTTATCGCCGTGTGCTCCGGTAGTTATTTTCGTAACACAAAGGTAACGAGCAGGATTACTATCAGGCGTTGTTAAGCGGATGCCGCCGTTTATGGACGCTTGCAACACCAATGCTAAACTGTGTTCCAATAGTCGCGTAGTCTTGTTTGCGAGCCACGATTCTATATCAATTCAAACATGTATGCAGGGAATCATGAATGGATGAAGAACTGGAATGTTTGCCCAGGGAGAACTGGCGCTCTTAATAAATATTCCCTGTGTCCTGTGTATTGTTTTTAATTTATTGTTCGAATATCGTATCATTAGAATAAGCCGTGGTGGCCGAGTGGTTCGACTGTACCAATGAGTTCTTCTGAACTTAAGTACAGTGATTAGTCACACCACGAGCTTTACGGTGAAGGAAAACATCGAGAGGAAACCTGCATACGTCTGAGAAGCAATGCAAAGGCGTATGTATGTATAGTCGTGCTTGAGTAACGCCGATGGACTCGCCATCTGTCACGTTGGCACCTAAAATATATCTCTGGCGGAAAGTGGGTGTATGGGTACTACCTTTACAACTCTGCCTACCCCTTCGGGGACCCTTGTGGGAAGGCGTGACAATAGGTTTTGGTTAGTTTGGGACTAGGTTAATTTGTGTGGAATTGCCCAGGATATTACAACTATTTGCCATTACTAGAAATTCGGCGATCTGGACGACCACGCCCGCAACGTGGAAGAGGAGTTTGATAAGCTGAAAGAGGAGATGGAGGGAGAGTCACAGGACGACAAGTCCACTGAGGAGGAGGAGCAACCCAGCACCTCGCCAGAGGTTAAGAAGAAGAGCTCTACGCCTAAGGTGAGACAAGAGATATGTTCATGCAAGAAATGTTTAATCTCACTAAATGATATCCTCATATTCGTATGAAATACCCAGCTAGTATTGCCTTGAGGTTGCACCTTCGTAACATAAGATTTCATTCATAGATATTCTTCTGGAAACATATACTATGTGTTATTCCTGTTATGATCTCTATGCCAAATTTCATCTTATTCAGTTTATTTATGATGATCATCCTTACAAACGTTCGCTTTCGCATTTATAATATGTGTAGGCTGCAAATCATTCGGGGTACCGTTTTAGGATCATGTCATTAACACTTAACATTTCTATCTCAATCTCATTTAGTAGGTAGAAATGTACAGCAGAGGAACTTGTAAGTACTGAGGGCTCCATATTCAAATAGCAAAAGTGTACCCTCATACATTGACAATTATTATCTGTATCATCTCGCACAAAGCCTACTTAAACATCACAATATAGTATTTTTTCTACCCATAGAGTATCTTACTATAGGTACTATTTTTTAAAGTAATAATAATGCCATGCACATAACTACGAGCAACATGTTGAACTTAAATTAAGCTCGTCTCGTCCTTATTCGAATTAGCTATATTATATCTGAAGCAGTATGGCGTGTACCCATTCTACCCTCTAATGTATCCAACCTTATTTGTCATAGGTATGGTAGGGTACAATGAACTTGGGGTAAGAAGGGAACTTGCGCTAGTACTATATGTTTTCAAGATTTTACGGGGTATAATGTTTAACGAAAATCTGTTAAACTCGGTGGGCATAAGTACTCCTGATAGGCACGTATGGCCGCGGCTGCTGGTGGTGCCGAGTGCAAGAACTAACCTACTAAAGGAAGCGCCACTTACGCGCGCTTTTCACACCCTCAACCTAGTACATTATGAGTCGGATTTGTTCGCATGTTCTCTGAATGAATTTAGTAGAGTTGCACTGGTTATCATTTGCTACAATAAGCGATAGGTAATTTATTAATTAATTATGTATATAGGATACAACATTGGTTTGTTTGCTGCACTATCGCATTTTTATGGTAGATGTAAGTTAATATGTAATAAGTAAATATTTACTGGCCGAAGCCCACGGTTACACCCGTTTTAAATTCATATATGTTCTTAAACTATACATATAAACCTTCCTCTTGAATCACCATGTATTGTTGAAAACATTATTAAAATCCACTTAGTTTAAAGCCGATCATCGAACTAAGCGTACAGACGGCGGGAACAGTTTTATAGTTGTAAGAGTTGATACCACTAATTATATAATAATAATAATATATCCTCACGCCTTCCCACAAGGGTCCCCGAAGGGGTAGGCAGAGGTGTATAGGTAATACCCACACACCAATTAAAGGTGGTAAATAAGCATACGGCCCGAGTGATGGTAAGCTGTTACCACCGCTTGTTGTCGCTTGGGACACCTTGTGCCTACCCTGTTTCCCTTTATGATTCTACTTGTAAAACTCATTATTGCCCTTATGATGCATGTTATCATGGCCGCATACACCAACCATTCTCAATATTTATAGATACGTTTGGGCATTTCAAAGGTGAAGCCTATAAAACGATCGTCCTCCACCGGGATCAAGGCGACGCCGCGCAAGAAGGCCAAGAGCAGCCTGTCTCGCTCCTACACCGACACCGACATGGCCAATGACAAGCCTTCGATGCTGAATCACTCCTTCTCAAAGAAGTCCAGCTTGCTGCATCGCCCATCTAACATTCTCAGACCGGTAAGTAGGACTTGCTTTTACCAGACACCTGCAGAATGGAGGTTTATGGATCTTGCTGGTATTATACAGATATGCATGCATTTGTGTGTGTAAACAATATATTTATTTGTTTATATTGTTTTTTGGTGTGTGTGTGTTGATATGCAATAGTGATTTTTTTTTTATAAAATAGGTAATACCCACACACCCACTTTCCGCCAGAGGTATATTAGGTGCCAACGTGACAGATGGCGAGTCCATCGCCGTTTGAAAACAGTCTTGATAGTAGATAGTACTACTAACGCCATCTCGCTATCATCTTGGTTGGCGGTACTTTGTAAGTGTAAACCTCACGCGAGCGAGACGGGTAGATAGCGCTACTTCTCACACCTCTGTCTAATCAACTATGTTTGTGTTTGCCTGTTTTGATTAAAAACTTGTGTAGAACATTCATACATACACATATCATCACGCCAAGTCCCTAGCGGGGTTGGCAGAGAGTATAGAGCGCCAGTTCTCTCTAGACTTACATAACTCTTTCGCTTCGTCCACATTCATCAGTCTCTTCATACATTCTCGTCGGTTTCGAGTACTCTTAACGTTCCCGTCCTTGAGAGTCCGATCGATTTGATCCAGGTAGTTGGAACGTGGCCTTCCTCTGCCTCTTCTTGCACACACTTGCTTTGTATATCTGTTTCGTCAATCTTTCTTCACTCATCCTTTCTATGTGTCCAAACCAACGTAACATGCCTTTCTTCATCTGTACAATCACGCCCTCATTCACGCTAGTTGATTTGCGAATCTCTTCATTGCGAATTCGATCTAATATCGTTACTCCGCACATTGTGCACATTGAACATTCAATAAGTATAAAATATAGGTGAACCTTTTTAAATAGACTTTTCTTCGTATTTTTTCTATTTCGTGTATTCATTTTCTTAATTATGGTTTAAACGTTTTGGATCATAGTAAGCTGCCACAGATAATATGATTGCCTGACCTTTACGGACCTTGCCGGACTCATGTCTGAATTAAATTATTTGATTTGATTTAACATATAATATTCTACTTTATATAGGTAGCTACATATAACCTCTTTTCAATATAGGTCGTGAGTATGTCGCGTGCAATTTTAGTAATATACTAGCGATCCGCCCCGACTACGCATATATACATTGCTACACATACATACATTGCTGTTAAACATATATTTTTTTCAAATGGGATTAAGCAGCGTTTTCGGTCAAGCTCCCAGGTCACTTGACTCTTTCCTGCACATATCTTTCGCTTCCCACTTCATTAGATAGACGCCTTCCCAGAAGGGTCCCCGAAATGGTAGGCAGATGTGTGCAGGTAGTACCCACACACGCACTTTTCGCAGCAGATATATTTTAGGTGCTAACGTGACAAGTGGCGTGTCTACTTCCGTTGCTTAAGCACGACATACACACGTCTTTGACTTTCTTCTCAAACGTATGCAGGTTTCCTCTTGAGACAATTTTCAATTGGCTAAACTATTTACAGTAACTATAAACTCATCGCCCTCCGTCCACAGGATACCCCGCCCCTGGATTTGGAGAATGTGTCCGAGACCCTTTTGGAGAAGAACATCAAGGCGAGTCAGATGAAGTTCGGCTTCCTCGGGCTGGGCATCATGGGGAGCGGCATCGTGAAGAACCTCCTCAACTCCGGGCACAAAGTAGTCATCTGGAACCGAACTGCTGCCAAGGTCAGTACATTATTCATAAACACGAGGCTGGGATATATAATACACTAGTGGCCCGTCCTGGCTTCGCACGGGTGGACATTCATGTTTTAAACATTTTGGCATTTTTTTTGCAATGAATATAGCCTATATTAATCAGTGATAATGTAGCATTAAATTAGTGAAAGAATTAAAAAAATCGGTTCAGTACTTTTTGAGACAATTCCTTATAAACATACAAGTCTGTACATTCATATCATCGCGCCGGGTCCATTACGGTGAACGCAGAAGTAGTAGAGCGCCAGTTCTCTCTAGACTTGCAGCGAGGTCTGCAAGTCTAGAGAGAACTGGTTCAGTTCATACATAGTCATCTGTCTCTTCATACATACATATTTAGTAATTACCAGCAAAGCTTGGGAGAATTCGTCTATGGTACTGATTGTGACCTATTCTTCTATCTCGCTTTCACATAAAAGGATACGTGTTGTACGATATTTTTCGTTTTCTAGTGTTTAATCGAACATAAATTCCTACAAAAAGCTTTTACAGCCGAATATATTAATGATAGCCAAGCATGGCAACGAATTGGTAGTTTGGCAAACCAATAACATGTAAATATAATCGTTATCGACCCTGACGAAGTAAAAAGGAACGGATGTCAATAAACCGTAGTCTGTTTCGCCGTTTTATTTCATGACAGGCTATACGCCACATGCCGAGTCTCTTGCGGGAGTAAAAGCATCTAAGAGATTAGTTATCTCTAGTCTTACATTCCTTTTGCTTCTTTTACATCTATCATAGTCCCTTCATACACGCTCGTAGCTTTCGAATACTTTTGATCTAATCCTTGATATTGGATCGATTGGATGCAGATAGGTGGAAGTGGTCCTCCTCCGCGTCTTCAGGACAATCATTTTATCGCCTACTATTCAATATCTTCACACCTTCTCACAAGCGACTCAAGAGTTAGACAAAGGTGTATCTACACCTACTGTCGCCGTGGGTATGTTTAGGTGCCAACGTGACAGATCGCGTAAAACATGATGAGAAGAATAGTCCATCGCGAGTTTAAGTAGGACTATACATAAGTCTATGAATTTCTTATCAAATAAATGCAGGTTTCCTCTGCATGTTTGTCATCGCCGTAAAGGTGTGATCACTTTACTTAAATTCAGAATAAAACTCATTGGTGCGGTGCAGTTGTGTTACCTACCTTTGTTGTACTTCATCTGGAATATATACTATATCCCACTTGACGGCGTAAGACACTGTGCAACAATTACCCACTTTACGCGTTTTAACTTCCTGGGTTACTTACGATTTCTTCTATTTCCATGGTAGTCTCGCTTTTTTTGTTTTGTTTTATACAACAACCATGGCAAACAAGCACACGGCCCACCTGATGGAAAACGGTTACCGCAGCCTATTTACGCTTACAATACCGAAGTATCACTTGGGCGTTGCCACTCTGTGTTCGGAGAGTTATACTGTGTTGGCAGCATAATGGGTGCTAATACTCTATAATTCTGCTGCCAAAACAATATAACAATCCTCCCCCCTCCCCAAGGAGCTCATTACTGAAAACCTTATTCACCGCGTAGGAACACAGCGCAAAAAGTATGTCATTTGGCTACGGACTTCTATAAAGTGGAGGTCCTGTCCCAGTCGGGCAGCTCTAAATTCGAACGGAAAAAACCCGTTATGCCCTGACCTCTCTTAAAACATACTCGATACGTTTATTCGCTGTTAATGCCATGTTTATATGAAGAAAATAATAAGATTCTGTAGTCATTCAACGGATAATATGGTTAATGGTTGTAACTTTAGTTTATGTAAATTTAGATTAGATGTAACTATATGTTTTCCTATTAAAATAAAAAAATAATATATATATATATATCCTCACGCCTTCCCACAAGGGTCCCCGAAGGGGTAGGCAGAGGTGTATAGGTAATACCCACACACCCACTTTCCGCTAGAGGTATATTAGGTGCCAACGTGACAGATGGCGAGTCCATCGCCGTTACTCAAGCACGGCCATACATACGCCTTTGAATTTCTTCTCAGACGTATGCAGGTTTCCTCTCGATGTTTTCCTTCACCGTAAAGCTCGTGGTGTGACTAATCACTGTACTTAAGTTCAGAAAAACTCATTGGTACAGTCGGGATTCGAATTTGCGACCTTTGCGTCGCAGGCAACTGCTCGAACCACTCGGCCACCACGGCTTAAAAAATAATAATACAAAGATATTGCCATAACGTGCTACGTTCTCATTGCGTCTCAAATCTACTTTAACTATAGCTAACTCGGCAGGGAATACAATTTTCTCACTTATTGCACACTATGTTTTTATTCACCGTAAAGCACGTGATGTGTCAATTTGCTCTAATTAAGTTCAAAATGAATGATTAACACAGACAAACTGGGGCTTGAAGCTGCATATGCACACTTGTAGGTTACCAATGTAACCAGTAATAGATCCGTTAAACTATATTGGTATAACGCTTAAAATGTAAAATGGCGTTTAAATAACTACCGTACTATTTACCTACAGAAAACCTATTGGTATGTAGGCGCAAGTCGGGACTCAATAATATCTAGAAAATTCAAAGTTAATTAGAAATTACTACAAATCAAGTCAGCGTACTCCCGGAGAGGATTAATTTTCCTTTGTCAACGGCACGGCTGTTATTGATACTATGTAGCACGACCCGGTTGTTTACTCTGCAGTATCGTGTTACAATTAGCGATGTTAACGATTTTCTACTTTATTCGGTTACATTTCTCCATGTATTACGTTCTTGGCTGTACTAGTGACAAGTCTCCGCTGTGTCAGCATTCCATAGTCCCAAAAGGAATGCTTTCGACCAAAGAATGCAAGAACACACGTAATATGCGGTGCAATCAGCTTCGGTCTACTCAAGTAAGCTCGGTCAGGCAATCCAAGTTTGTTTGGCGATTCTCTCTCTAGCAACTTTTCAAACAGTATCTATCTTGTCCTGACAATTTATAAACACATAACAAGAAAACATAGCATGAGTTCTGAAGTGATGCCCTTACACACATTCGGCAATTTGTTTCTCATTTATATTTAAATTGCATTTAAGGTTAGTTTGTGTGGATCCTGTTTATATTTTATAGGCATTTTATATACACTAAGGCGAGTAGACATATTGTTGTCATAAATAAAAGTTATGATAACGAACAGTGTTTTATTTTATGGTGTTTTCGAATATTGTATTCCTGTACATGGGGAATCTTCTGCGACTGTAGACTCTATATTGATTAGAAATAAGGTATACTATTCAACCTTTATTAATCACATCTTGAGTGAATAGGTTCCATGTGATAAGACCACTTAAAGACACGAATCACCAACCAAGGTGGCTTTGTTTTATAGCATAACGGGAGTGGCCTCCCGGTCGCGGGTTCGATTCCCTGTGCAGAAATTTATAATATGGGCTTATTTTTTATCTCTGGGTGTTTATCAACGGATATATATATACATTCACACATGTATGGTTATCTGCCGTCAGTAATAATAGTCTAAAGGTGTGCCTAGTTTAGGATCTTTGAGTTGGCTTTGTTTGAGAACTTATTACACAGTAATAAATAACTGCCTTTTTTATAATGGAAGTTGTCTGAAAGTTAGTTATATACAAGTATACATATATCTTAATAATGGTATCTAAATAACACGATAGAAGTACGTTGAAAAATAATTTATTCCTCATGATTAGCTGTTTACTCTTGTTTATATATTTAGAAAATGTTCAACAATATTTGTATATTTAATATTAAGAAACATTATAATATTATAGTATAATCATTGCTGGATTGTAGTATTTGGCATATCACTGCAAGACTCATGTTCCATCTAGTTCTGTACGACATCACAAAATATACATTTATTAATATAGTAGGGATATACGACACGAGAAGATTTTTTCATTAGATCGTTCAGTATGCGGAGACGTGTTGAGTGGGCGCTAGGCAGGTGGACACACCAACGTACTAGGACCTCGCAACAATAACTATTTCAACAAGTCAGTAACAACATCCTTAACCTCACTTTAGTCTACGATTTAAGTGGAACAAATATAAAATGCGTAATACTCTAGTAGTTTACCCTAAAATACATCAAAATGGAAAATGATTGAAACAAACATAGGTTATTTACATGTTATACCCACAGAACGCTTAAATAACACGGCTCGTTTCACTACGACCGATGTGCACGGATGGTCACGGTATACTCCTTACAACCTACCACTAGAGACAGAATATCGCCAGACCCACGTATTCAAATCTAGTCTATCACAGCTTACTTAGAAGATAGCGCCGTCCGCCCTTCGAGACCGCATCCATTAAACTAATTCACTAATGCCCCGAGATGGCAAGATATGTCACACGAGCACTGCACTCCGCGAGAGCCGTTCACCTCCCCGACACCGACCCCGGCGCGCGCGGTGCACCGTTCCGTTCACTAGTCACTAGGTCCCTCGCGGCTTGGGTAGTCCGGGGTCGTCTCACACGAACTCCGGGCCGCGGCGGCGGCAGCGGTCGAGGCGCAGGTCGGGCGCGCGCCCCGCCAGCGCGTAGATCTTGAAGACGCGCGTCAGCAGCCTGTACTACAAGGGCGTGCCCGCGCACAGCGCCGCGCACTCGGCGCACGCCAGCTGCCCCGCCGCGTGGCGCAGCTGGCACTCGGGCTTGGTCAGCTCCACGGCCAGCATCACGCGCGCCTGCGAGTGCCGCGCGCTGCGAGCCGCCTCCTCGTCCTCCTCCTCGCCCTCCGCGCCCTCCCCGCCCTCGCACCGCAGCTCCGGCGAGCTTATACTGGCCGGCATGTGGTACTTCCTCCGCCGCTCGTAGTGTTCCCTCCCCAGCAACGGCTCGCTCGATGGCTTGGCGGCCTCGATGCGGTCGCTCCTGTACTTGGACCGGCCCGGCTGGACGTCCGCCTTGGACGTAGTCGGCGACGGTTCGTCTGCCATCGATAGATCGGGAGTCGGCAGCGGTAGCGTTTGTAGCGGCTTTATCATAGCGAATAGCTTCGGCGGCGGGCCTCGCTCGATCATGTTGATGTGGATACCCTCGGGGATGAGCACGGGCGAGTTGCGCCTCGAGTTGACCGACCTCTCGGTCGGCGTGTAGTAAACGGAGATCTTGCTCTCGTCGTCTGCGATCGGGCTCGGCAGATTTGATAGCATCTCAATCTTGGTCTTGAGGTACATGTCGATGATCTCAACGTCGGGGTCGAAGGCCATGGAATCGCTGCGGCCGCATGACCCGCTGCGGCAGTTCTCGAAGTATAGGCTCGGTAGGTTCTCCAGCACTTTGTTCAACGACTGCTGTTGGTATTTGTAAGACTCGCGCAGTCGCAGTATCTGGTGGGCGCTGAACTTACGTATTTTGTTTCTTTGGAACACGTAATTCTCTCGCACCCAGTTCAGTTGGCAGGTGGAGTACTCTCTGACGCGTTTCACCTAAACAATACACATGTTAAGTACTCATTACGAAGGACACGTTTCATTGGACACCTATGACCCTTTACACTGACAATGGATACTAATTACATAGGTATAAGTAATTGTAAAAACAACATACCTGATCGTAGTATTGGTCTTTCATCGCGGTCAAGTGGTTAGTGCCAATGTCCCTGATGTTTCGCAAGTGATTGGCTTGCGACGAGTAACTGTTCTGTATCCAGTCCATCTGTTGTGTACAGTTCTCTTTGATACGATGCACCTGTTGAGAGAATAACGGGTTTAGAAACTGTAAATTGTAAAATGTTATTACAATTAATGTTAGACGGTGTGTGACGCGTTTTACCAATACCAATCAAATCGCAGTATGGCGCTACTCACTTGAACCGCATAATTTTCTCTAAGTTTCTCCAACTGTTGCCTCTTGTACTGTTCGATGTTATCGAGCATGTGGTATATTTGCCTAGACCGGGGCGCGTCCCGACTGACGCAAGTGCAGCAGCTACAGCACGTCTCCATGAGACGGAACCTGAAAGCATACGTCAATGAGACACCTGTACATATAGTCATATACCAATCGTTTACATATGTCGTACCTAACTTCCATTTAATTGCAATCTACAAATGTGAACACATGTGATCGGTTAATTTGTTTTATTTTTAGAATTAAAGGAATGTAACACTAACCTGAAAAATATATATCGCAAAGCCTGTACCAATAAGGTTAAACCTAGGAAGCCGGCGGCGCATATCGCCCCGCATAACAAACTGTACATTTTTATTTCGAACATTGTCATTGGGTCTATGTTCAGGATGATCTCCACCGTCGCGTTAGCCGAGGGATTCGTTGCATAGCACAAGTAGGTTCCAGAGTCCTCCCTGTGAATGTCGCCCACGTACAGTGATCCGTCTTCGAGTACTCTCACCCTAGATTTGCCGTTGTCTATGGAGCGGTAGAACTGGTCGTGGGCCACTCCGTGCTTGTGGAATATATCCGGGACTAGCGGGTCGGGGTTCCAGTGGAACACCAGCCTGGTGGGCGTGATCCAAGTGATCGACGGCATTGGGTTCCCTGTGAACTTGCACTCGAGTAGCGCTTCTGCTTGTAGTCTGTACAGCGTGAGCGGGCTGCTCGAAACCAGTTGGGGTGGCACGCAGTTGGTATGATTTAGTGTCATCAGCATATCGTTTTGGTAGGCCATGCCGCAGCTCAGCTCGGATTTGATGATCCAGTGTCGCCTCTCCACCCAGCTCCCGAACCACGCCATGCGGCAGTCGCAGGCCCACGGATTGTTTGCTATGCTGAGTTCCTCAAGTTTCTCCAACATCTTCAGTGATTGTGGTAGAAAGGTTAAACTATTTGAACTAATATCCAAGAGCGTCACGGACGGCGTGTCTTGGAACACAAAGGGCTCTATTTCTCGTAAAAATTCGTTATGCCTTATATAAAGTCGCTGTAAATTGTCTAAGCCTTTGAAGTTAGTATTCTGTATAACAGCAATTTCAGTGTGATCGAGGTAGATAGTTTTAAGATTGCTGTTGTGCTGGAAGAGCGCCGCCGGCAGCGCTTTGAGCCTGCTGCCGCCCATGTTGAGCAACCTTAGGTTTATAAGGTTTCTAAAAGCATCCTGGGATATGTTCTGGAACTGGTTGTAGCTCAGGTTGAGCTCCCGCAGTTGGTGGAAGTTGTCGAATATGTTCTTGGGGATGTAGTCCAACTTGTTGCTAGATATATCCAGAGTCTCCAATTCTCTAAGGCTGACTAGAGCATTTGTTGTAATTTTGACTAGGCTATTATTGTTTAGGAACAGTGCTTTCAATTGTCTATTAGGATTAAAATAGTAATCTAGGAAAGTGGCTATTTTATTGTACGATAAGTCTAAATACTGCAGCTTGCTCATAGGTGCGAACACCTGGAATGGTATAGCGTGGAGTTGGTTGTGGGAGACGTCGAGAACCTCTAAGCTGTCGAGATCGGCGAACGTGAACCTCGGCACGTCTTCCAGCTGGTTCCTGGAGAGGTTGAGATGCTTCAGGCGGGTCAGTCTCGCGAACAGACCATGCTCGGTTCTCTTAATTTCGTTTCTGCTCAAGTCGATGTATTCTAATTCGTACAGTCCATCGAAGAGGTTTATCTCTAGGGCGTTGATGTTGGAGTCCGTGAAGGAGACTTCTTGCAGGTGTGTCCCGTGGGGCTGTAGGCTCGCGCGCGTGAGGCGGGCGCCGGGCACGGGGCTGTGCGCGCACGCCAGCTGCGAGCCGTTGCAAGCGCACCCCGCGGGGCACTCGCCCGCTGCTGCGCAAATTATTGCCAGCGCCAACACTTTGTGCAGCCACTGCATTATATTACAACCCACATAGTCTTATTTACTGCAACAATACACAACATTTTGTTTATTATACATTTTCTACAAGCTATGCCCGTCTTACCCACGTTTATTGCATAAATAATTCTCCAAATCGAATTAGTAGTTTCTGAGATTAGCGCGCTCAAACTTACACAGGCTCTGGTGCTTTATTATATAATATCATATTATACTCTATGGTTGCCACAGATAGATCACATCTAAACTCCGAATACAAGATGATACACATATTTGTGCGGGTATCGAACCCGCGACCTTTAGGGCAGCAGGCAAGCCTGACCGTCAGAAAAACTGGGTTATCGTAACATGATATTAAATATAAAACAATTGATTAAAACAAACTATTTTTATTCATGCATAGTATGTCTTAAAAATATGAGTGTTATAATTGTTTATAATTAAACTAGAAAATAAAGCTAGGATTCCTATTATAGTATATATGTAATTACATTTAAATTTCTTCTAGGAACTCTATTATTTGAAATTTAATAATGCTTCTTATTTTTTGTTTATTAGCATTTTTTTTGTTAGGTTGCTAACAGGCCAAGTTAAGTACAAATACATCTCCACATTGTTTTAGAAACCCATGTATGGTTATGTAATTCGTAAGAAATTTATTTAGCACTATATATTGTAAATAAATATAGATAGGCACTATATATTGACTAGTGTTGTAAAAAAACTGGTTCTTTTAAACCAAGGTCAAGATATAACCAATCTATATTGGGAATAATATTTACAACATATGTATAGACAATAATTGACTCAATACTATTGTGGATGTATATCTTAGATTCATTCTTCACACTGACTGTTGCTATTCAGTCAGTATCAAATGTGTATGAGGAAATAATGTTAGATCATAGGGATCCGGTTCCAACAAGATTGTGTTAAAAGCTGGCTAATTGTAACAAATTGAGAGCCCATTACATTGTGTTTTGTTGTAATTGTGTTGCAATTAGTATTAACACTTGAATATCACACATATGTTGACCACTAGCGGATCTCTCTAACGTGTTGCCTGCGGGTCTCTCAGACGTGTTGTCTCATTGTATTCGAAAGACAAACCAGCTCACGTTTAATCTTTAACAAACTATGCTATTCTAACCGTGACCGTTCTTTATTAAGAGCATGTAGGTATGCTGGGCATCGTCTTAAAGAGAGTCAAATACACCATGCCTATCTGTCCGTAAAGGCCAACCGTACTCCCGTCAATATCCCCACAATGACATCGCAGCTAGCACATTTCTACTACATAACAAACGCCATCGTATGACACTGTCACCTTTTCTATAGGAAACAAGCACAATATTTACCTAATTCTCGTCCACATTTTACGCCAACTTGCATAATCCACGTTATTTTATATTGACAACAGATGCGACGAAGCCAGCCATAGTTAAATCCATAACACGCGTACATTCACCTGTATAAAATAATCGCCATTTCACATACACAAATTACACTTCAACAAAACATCAGGCTAAAATTTTGTTATAGGAATTTCACACAATTTATAAACGACGAACCACCGCGCTTGATAATAATATACACTGTCACTACGACGGGAGCCAGGCACTGGAAAGAAGTAAATGGCGGCGCTGCAATCTGCGCGCGGCGCTCTCTCTCTCTCTCTCTCACACTCACAGTGTAATATAACTCTGTCTCGCTCACTCATTGGCCCAGTCAGCTGTGGGGAGCGGGGTTTGTCGAGTTGTTCCGAAGGTAGGCGAAAGTGCTTTCGGAAACGCGTCGTGTGTCGGAGCGAACGGCGCATTCTTTCAAGTGTTTCTTGGCTCGGCTCGGAGCGAAATAGTGAAGTCTATTTTGTTCGTGTTAATGAGAAAAAACTGTCGCACAAGTCCTAAGAAGGAACGCTATGAAAAAATATCGTTTAACTGTTGATCTGTCTGACGCGCAGTCTAAATAGAAATTCATAGTGGCATGACTACTTATCAAGTACATAATTAATAATGATATATGTAGGTGATACACATATTTTTATGATTATGATGTTAATACAATTGAAAAATCTAAGATGAATTATAATTGATTAATTATTCGTTTGGGGTGACTAAATAAAATATCTTATGAAATTAGTTGGCTTATAACTAAGTCCATTCTTACTATGTTTACATACTTTAACATAAAGGGATTATAGTATCGGATTTGTAGATTCATTTATTTTATTTTATCTCGATAATTATTTGATACCTTCATAATATATTAATTCAGGTGCCGGTCGAGCTAGTCCGAGAAAATCGTTTATGTATTCAATAATACATATTTAGTTTAGTCCTTATGCCTACCGTGTTAAAGTACAAAATAGCTCGTATCTAAATCGTCAGAAGTAAGTCACGTATGTCAGCGATAATATTATGAGATTGAACTGGATGTGTCGTAATCTTGATAACTTGTTATCATTGCCAGGTAAACAAAAAAGGTCATATACTACTTCCACTTCACTTCACTTCACTACAGCTAGATTACACACGAACTCATTGTTCAGGCACGGTATAGCTTTAATAAGCTACCTCAGAAAAAAAAATTTTTTTCGAGAGTTGGTATCAATCATAAACTAATTGAAAAAGCTTATTATGCAAGTGACTACTTGGCTTAAGCACTTAAGCAATCCAGTTTTTAATTTGTCAAAGCAGGTTAATTTGGTTGAATATAAATGAAGATATTATTAATTGCATCGCTTGATACAATTTAAGACATTTATCGCCGAATGTGGTAAGGTGGTGACCTCTGTCTGATATTGATACCCGCATATTGAAGTGCAACCTCAATAATTCCGCGCGGCGGCTAAGTTTGTTCGCTCGCAAATCGATGAGGCGAGTGGCTACCGAATTAGTTCACTTCTAGCATTGGGTAATGAAGGTTATAAAAGGTCAGCGTTACTTATTCACTAAGTATGTCTCGTCAATAAATAAATATAAATATCTATACTAATATTCTAAGCTAAAGAGTTTGTTTGTTTGTTTGAACGCGCTAATCTCAGGAACTACTGAAAAAATATTTTTGAGTTGGATAGTCCATTTCTCTAGGAAGGCTTTAGGCTATATAACATCACGCTACGACCAATAGGAGCGAAGCATAAATGAATAATGTTGCCAGAACGGGAAAAAATATTCCTTTTTGAGAGCTTCCGTTGCGTGCGCTGCGTAAACGGTTTAAGTTACTCAAATATCATGTATGAGGGAATTGTTCCTCTTTGAAAGTTCTATAAAAAAGTCCACGACAGCATATGTCTATCTTTTAAGATTGACTCCCTATAACCTTTTTTATGGCAGTCAAGTCCACCTTTTTTATGGCAATCAAGTCCACGATGGGCTCCTGAACTACTACTTAACCGATTTCAATCAAATTTGCACACCGTATGCACTTTGATCCAACTTAAAAGAAATGATAGCTTACACCACAATTGGACCCGATAAGTGGAGCTGCGATCGAGTTTCAGGAAATTTTACATTTTCACCCGGGCGAAGCTGGGCGAGACAGCTAGTATATATATATACCTATATCTTAGAAGAGGTAGGCACCTTTTTACATTACACACTATTCGCCTGAAATATTCGCCAATGTGACGATGACCAGTCCATTGCCGTTTCCCAAAACTATAAATAACTATAGACTCTATGGTATGCATACTGTTATCAGCTGTATACCTACATATCATACATACATACATCTCTCGCCAAGTTCCTAACGGGGTAGGCAGAGAGTATAGAGCGCCAATTCTCTCTAGACTTACATACCTCTTTCGCTTCGTCTACATTCATCAGTCTCTTCATACATGCTCGTCGGTTTCGAGTACTCTTAACGTTCCCATCCTTGAGCGTCCGATCGATTTGATCCAGGTAGTTAGAAGTTGGAACGTGGTCTTCCTCTGCCTCTTCTTGCACACACTTTTGCTTTGTATATCTGTTTCGTCAATCTTTCTTCACTCATCCTTTCTATGTGTCCAAACCAACGTATCAATAAAAACAAACAAACAAAGTTTTCCTCTTTATAATATTAGTGTAGAAAAAAAAATCTTCATATAATATATCCTCACGCCTTCCCACAGGGGTCCCCGAAGGGGTAGGTAGAGGTGTATAGGTAATACCCACACACCCACTTTCCGCCAGAGGTATATTAGGTGCCAACGTGACAGATGGCGAGTCCATCGCCGTTACTCAAGCCACGACTATACATACGCCTTTGAATTTCTTCTCAGACGTATGCAGGTTTCCTCTCGATGTTTTCCTTCACCGTTCAGCTCGTGGTGTGACTAATCACTTAAGTACAAGTTCAGAAAAACTCATTGGTACAGTTGGGATTCGAACTTGCGACCTTTGCGTCGCAGGCAACTGCTCGAACCACTCGGCCACCACGGCTGTTTCAAATCTTCATATCAATAAGATTAATAGGTTGCTAAGCTTTTGGTTGTGTCTTTACTTACATACTTCAATTCTTAAAATAGAGAGGTACGTCAGTGCTTATGTAATAATGGTATCAAGACGTTCTAAGTTTATGCTTGTAACTTATCTTGGAGACAGTTGAACTCATTGTCGAAAACGCATGCTCGAATACTGTTGACGTGGTCGTCCTCATATTTCTATAGCGTATATTTTTCAGCGAAAGAGGTATGTAAGTAGAGAGAACTGGCGCTCCATACTTCCTGCCTACTCCGTCAGGGACAGGGCGTGATGATACGTATGTATATTTTTCAGTCTTCAACCATGATCGGTTAAAAGCGTGCGACTATTGTTGAAAGAGTCCGTGATTACGCTTGCCAAATGAAATTCTAAATACAAATATTTAGTTCGCATTAAGCAGTCGATCGTTCAGCTCTTATCAACCCGTTGCAAGATATTGTCTTCTCTCCCACACGCCACGTAACCGTCGCCGTTCAACCGTCACGATATCTTCTGACCATCGGGTTGGTGGATCACTATACGTCTACTCCTCTAATCCACCTTTCCGTAACCTCCTTGGTCCACCTCCTATTATCACTTTGATAATTATTTATACTTGTTAGCTATAGTTATTATTATAGTTAGCTATACTTGACTGCATATTGTAGAATAAAGTCCCCCGCCGCGTCCTCCTGCCTGTCTGTTCGCAATGCACTCAAACTTATGAACGGATTTTTATTAGATTTTTATTGATAAGATTCACGGAATGGTTTAGGTGTATAATTTGTTAAGGTTTTGTTTGAATTGATTGAAATGAGCTGAAGTGAATCTACGACAGAGAATATGTAGGCAAAATATCCGCTATTACCCGAACGAAGCCGGGGCGAGGTGCTTGTTAAATAAAAATTTTCTTTTGTGTTGTCTTAGTGTAAAGTTTAGAATTGAGCGTTATTCAAAAGGTCACCGCCAAGTGACTCTGCTTTTATACTGGGAATTGTTCTAGACGTAAACAAGCTATTGTTGTAAATGTTTTGCATTAATTATGTTCGCCTAACTGAGGCACCGCAGGTTTTATAACGATATACCTACTCAGCTCTTTCTCAGGACTGGCAGTTAGAATGAAAGCGATGAAGGCAGTACTTATCCATGCTACATCACTAAATTTTCGTTCTAATTTGTGAGGTATAAGACTTAAATTCGTTTGTCGGTGGTTGTAAGTGTGTCATAAACCAGCAGCTAGTGACGTCTATGGCCAACAAATTATCGGCATTCACGATTTACTAATTGGCGTAACTTTTAGGCGTGTTGTTCGCGTGAACTTGACGGCTATTAGTGTTTATTTTGGTGAGTGGTATCGGGACACGACTCCTCGCTATAGTTTGTAGAGCGACAGAGGCATGACAGTCTTGAGAGTATGTATTTCGTTCTACTCTCTCTCTGTCAGCATCTTGAGGGACTCGGCTTGATGGTATGTGCATTTATATGGCAACGTGCCAGATGGCGAGTTCGATTGCCGACTGTATCAATGAGTCTTTATGGACATGGAACGGAAACCCGCATACGTCTGAGAAGAAATTCAAGGGCGGACAATGCGGTCAATGCGGACGTATTTGTAGACGTGCTTGAGTTACGGCGATGGATTCGCCATCTGTCACATTGGCACCTAAAATATATCTCTGGCGAAAAGTGGGAGTGTGTATGGGTACTACCTATAGACCACTGCCTTCTCCTTCTGGGACCCTGGTGTGACCCGTGAGGATAGATCTAATGCGGGTGAAATTGCAAGGTTCAGCTAGTTGGTAATATATACATTGAAAGGCTATTGGAAAATTGTAATGTGTGTCCCACGGCATTGTAACCTATAGCTAAGATTGAAACCATGTCGAGTCGATAAGTCGTTGGCAAAATCTAAAGTTTACCGTGGTATGTTGCAATCAGATTGATACTGCCACGTGAGGTTGGCCTCTCGAGCCCTTTCTTAACCTAACGCGGATATTATATGATAAAGTAACCGAGTGCTGTAAGCACACACAAACATACAGATGTACATACCATATGTACACGGGGTAAGTAGAGATAAGTGGTTAATGTTGCTATCAGTAAATTGACGATTGCACGCTTACAGCCCAGTATAGTATATAAATAAGTTTTTTACTTAACATAATTGGAAAGTGGCGTTAATAAGCGTTTGCTCACAAATCACTTTGAGAACTCTAGTGGAAAGGCGAAAATATTAAGATATGATGAATATCCTCACGCCTTCCCACAAGGGTCCCCGAAGGGACAGGCAGAGGTGTATAGGTAATAGGTATATGGTAATACCCACACACCCACTTTCCGCCAGAGATATATTTTAGGTGCCAACCATGGCGAGTCCATCGCCGTTACTCGAGCACGACTATACATTCGCCTTTGAATTGTTTCTCAGACGTATGCAGGTTTCCTCTCGATGTTTTCCTTCACCGTAAAGCTCGTGGTGTGACTAATCACTGTACTTCGGTACAGAAAAACTTATTGGTACAGTCGGGATTCGAACATGCGATCTTTGTGTCGCAGGCGACTACTCGAACCACTCACACACACCACGGCACTATGATGAATATACCAATACGTAAACGTTTTTTGTTTAAATGTGCCTGTGTTACATTTATTTTCCGTTAGATTATAACTACTCTTCCTATGTTGTACAATTGTATATAATTCCAATATTATATCTGTTCAATGACAGTTAAAACAAATAGTAAGTAATAGTAAATATTTTATTGATTCACAAAAATAATTAAACACAGTTGTTCTCGATTCCTAAACTAGGCTGGGCCTGTAATATAGGTAATTGATTCGTACCGAGCTACAGAAATGACTAGAGTGTATCAAACTTTATAGGTCATGCTGATACAGGTTTCTAGATATTAACTGACCTAGACAGAGCGAAAATATTTAAATAAATAGAAAAACAAATTAAATTAAATAGAATTTAGGATTCACGTTTCAAAATGTGGTGTTTGGTCGATATGTGAGTCTTATCTTATCCACTTTACATGTATATCTTATAGATTTACAATACGCTGTGAATTTAGTATGTACAAACCTTGGCTGAGTGAAAAAGCCTTCAAATAAATGTTGATAATTTTTTAACTATACTAGAGAACTGGCGCTCTATACTCTCTGCCTACCCCGTTAGGGACTCGGCGTGATGATATGTATGTAATTTTTCCAATAGTCATTATCTTTATGAATGGATGTTCGTAACTTAAGCATACTAGTAAAAAGTTGGATCTAATTCGGCACAGAGTTGATAATTCGCCGAATTAAAATTCCCTTAGAATCTAAAGGGCAGTTTCCGAAATTTAGTTGTTATGTCGAAATTTTACCTCGCAATGCCATTGTAATATCCTCACGCCTTCCGACAATGGTGCCCAAAGGGGTAGACAGAGGTGTATAGGTAGTACCCACGTACCCAATTTCCACCAGATATATATTTTCCTCGAGATGGCCTTGTGAATATGTTTCAGAACAAGTTTTAACTTCTAGAACATTACCACGAGACAGCATGTTTCCGTTAATAGTGTGTTGGCCTATTTAATTTCGATATACAAATATGAGTAAACAGAGCGTTCAAAGCACTGCAATGCAGTTTTATTTCGAGCTTTAGCAACCGATGTTTAATCCTGCACGAAAACATACTTCGACATTCACTTTGAAGGAATTCTTCCAGGAGCATGAGAAAAGATTTCTGCAGAATCACGAGCGTAGTATTGCTAGTCCATAGGTGGTGATTACCACTTACCATCAGGGGACAGGATACTTAATGCTGGTGACTGTTCTACATCCGCGACTCTAGACAACATACTTTTTTGTAAGCGTTCACGCTATCCGATATCTATAATTTGTATGTGTTATTGCCATTTATCGGATAGCGTGAACGCTGACAGAAAAGCATTTTGTCCAGAGCGTCTGAGCTACCGCGTCCATTACGTATTCTAAGAAGTGTGAAGAACACCACGGTCGCCGCAGAATTCTATTGTCTATTGGTCTTGACCTCGCTTCTAAGGGCTTCGTAAGCCTTACGGTATAGTTACGACACACTTTGTCACATCACAAACGCGGTGCGTTTATCAGCAGACTAGCCCATGTTGTAGATATCTTCACGGCCGTTGGCTATTTTTAGCTCCGCCACTGGCTATTGATCGGCTTCCGGTTCGAATACTTGTACAAACAAGTTAAATTATATGTATTATGAATGTAGGTCATGTACCGTAAATTATTATTTTGCACCTCTATATATTTGGCAAGATTACGATTGAAATCAATGCAATTGGTCTACTTCTTAACTTTATCTTTCAATAATTCTTAAAATCTAAATTAATTTTTTTCCATATTGGATTATTAATATAAGTACATAAATAAATAACGGGAACGTTAAGAGTACTCGAAACCGACGAGCATGTATGAAGAGACTGATGAATGTGGACGAAGCGAAAGAGGTATGTAAGTCTAGAGAGAACTGGCGCTCTATACTCTCTGCCTACCCCGTTAGGGACTTGGCGTGATGATATGTATGTATGTAAATAACTTGATTCGGAGAAAAGAGGAAGTATGAAAATAGCTTGAATGCAGTTGAGATGCGATCTCTTCGACAAATGTGCGGCGTAACGATATTAGATCGAATACGCAATAAAGAGATTCGCAAATCAACTGGCGTGAATGAGGGCGTGATTGTAAAGATGAAGAAAGGCATGTTACGTTGGTTTGGATACATAAAAAGGATGAGTGAAGAAATATTGACGAAACAGATATACAAAGCAAAAGTGTGTGCAAGAAGAGGCAGAGGAAGGCCACGTTTCAACTACCTGGATCAAATAGATCGGACTCTCAAGGACGGGAACGTTAAGAGTACTCGAAACCGACGAGCATGTATGAAGAGACTGATTAATGTGGACGAAGCGAAAGAGGTATGTAAGTCTAGAGAGAACTGGCGCTCTATACTCTCTGCCTACCCCGTTAGGGACTTGGCGTGATGATATGTATGTATGTATGATTCGGATTAAGCATTTTTTTTAGCTTTATATATTATACCAGTCTTTTATTATTCAACTATGGAATTTCGATCAAAATAGGCATTCTACTGTCTAGGGTGAGTACATATAACCGAAAATTGAAGCCAAATGGTCTCCTAGAACATTTGGATAGATAAACTAACATAATATTGGTTTGATGGCAAAATCGGAATCGTTTATTCTACTGCCACTTAATACTTCTTAATCAATTAATACGGTGGTGTGTTGGCGACAACGCACGGGAGATACCTACCCATGATACCGCCACTACAATTTTTACTCTTATATACTCTATTTATAGCACTGCCAAATTATTATAGTATATCATCACACACTCATTCCAAGTCCAATTTAATCATATATACATATATTCGTTATTCATTTTATTTCTATCAAAGGGTGGCCGGGTTGTTCGAGTAATTGCCTGCGAGACCGAGATCGCAAGTTCGAATCCCGACTGTACAATGAGTTTTTCTGATCTTAAGTACAGTGATTAGTCACACCACGAGCTTTACCGTGAAGGAAAATATCGAGAGGAAACCTGCATACGTCTGAGAAGAAATTCAAAGTCAAAGGCGTATCAAAGGCGTGCTTGAGTAACGGCGATGGACTCGCCATATATCTCCGGCGGAAAGTGGGTGTGTAGGTACTACCTATACACCTACTGCCGCCTGCCTACCCCTTCGGGGACCCTTCTGAAACTTCGGACTGAATCTCCTTAATTGCGTTGCTTAATAAGTATGCTTGCGAAATGCTCGACTGCGCCAGGCTTAATTGATACTCAAACGGTTGTTTTCCCAAGCTACATCATTGTTCCGCAGTTGCTTGCGTGATAGAGTTCTGTTAGAACAAGGGACACGAACAATGACGTCTCGTCTTCCATTCGCCTTGAATTTGAGTCGCTCAGCATCTCTGGGTCATTGTACCGTTCCGAAATGTAATTTTATTTTTAGCAAATGTGTATTTTATGTATCAAAGACGAAAAGGAAATTTGATCGGTGTTTTCAACGAGCATGCGGACCGACAGGTTGCGGGCGATTAATGACGCTTGCAACACAAGGGTTTATTAACAGTTCAATAACAAATTATAAAAAAATCGGCAGGCACACAGTCACAGATTATTCGAATTTATAATGTTAATATATTAACAACAATGAAGATTCCAATAACGAATAATATAACCATAGAATACAGTTTGCTGCAACGCGGACACAGACCATTACTCCAATATAGCAATGGTCCTTTCAATAGCTACCAGGAAGTCCTGCTAATATAATCGCGGACATTTGACGAGTTAATAAGTTTGCACATGGTGACATATAATCATTGCCTCAGTCACGCGCGAGTAGTTTACTTGATCATCGGCTTCTTAACGGAACTACAGTACGTAGGGGCTAGCATGTGCTCCGCACGATATGTAGTTCTCTCGTTCAAACCGGAGAATATTAGTCGATAAAGCCACGCCTCGGCTACATGCTAGCTCTACTAGTCTATAGCCTGTCTCGTAGGTCCATTAACACAGCCGTCTGGTCTAGTTGTTAGAGCTCCTGACTGCGAAGCTTGAGGTACGATTCCCGCTTATGGCAGATATTTGTGTGATGACCACGAGTATTTCTGCCTTAGTCGTGGATGTCTTATGTATTTATATCTATCTGGTTGTCTAGTTACAGTATAGTCATAGTATAAGATATATAATAATATATCCTCACGCCTTCCCACAAGGGTCCCCGAAGGGGACCTACCTAGTATGAGATTTTATTTTATATACCTGGGACAATTCCACACAAATTGACCTAGTCCCAAATTAAGCAAAGCTTGTGTTATGGTAACTAGACAACAATATATTTACTTATATAGAGAGATATATACTTAAATACATAGGACATCCAAGACTAAGGTACAAATATTCGTGTTCATCACACAAATATCTGCCCTCAGCGGGAACCCGCGACCTCAAGTTTCGCAGTCAGGAGCTCTAACCGCTAGACCAGACGGTCGTCATTTATTAGATTTATTAATTTAGTACTGTCAATTTGTGTGAAATTGTCCCAAATTATTTATTTATGAAAAGGTCATTATTTAACGTCACTATCGGACTAAAACTTGTGCATAAGGAAGATTTGGCGGAACCTAGTCACCATTTGGTAGTTGGTTAGTCATGTGAACCTGTTTATGTTAATAGTATTCAATTTACTGGTGATAAGAATATGAATTCAACGTTACTATGGCACGATGTAACGTCGGTAGCCGTTTTGACAATGAACAATGAGGTATCCTCTTTTATTAAGATATCATGAACATACATGCACTGGTCCCGTCTGATACAATCTACTTTTTCTACGCAAACATGTGGCCCGCCCGATGGTATGTGGTTATCGCCTGTAATGGACGCTTGCAAAGGGTAAAGCTTGCTCGTTGCTTCATAGAAATCGCACCCTGCTTGAAGAACTCCCGTTTGCCTCTGTTCAGCGCATCTATGAACTCTATATATTTCAAGACAGGCACATTTCCCTTTGATTATACTCACGTATGCTAATATAGTTTTCTCTCTCTACCTTTCGACGATGTTTATATATCAGTAGCCACAACTGGTAGGTAAATTTAACAGTTAAAGTTAAACACGTCGGATTCGTTTCCGGCCGAGCGATAAGAAAGGAAATAAGGTTCGCTAAAACGAGGCAACGTTCAATTAACGAAGTGCTTATGTTTCTATTTTATTTTATTTTATTTTATTGGGACAAAAAACAGTTTTACATTAAGGTTTACAAGTGAAAAAAAATTAAATAAAATAATGGTAAATGTAAAACCCACACCATTGTCCTCAAAATAATGCATAGAGGAAAAAAACATAAAGAAAAGTGCGCTAATTGAAAGAATTTTGAATTATGAACATTTCACCGGATTCAAAAACAAAAAGAAGGAATTTAAATAACAATGTAAAAAAACTATCAAGGCTTAAGTAATTCTACTGCCATTCTCTTGAATTTAGTCTGTGATTGGTTGAAAATATCCAAATCCATGAAAATATCATTGTAAATTTCTAACATTTTCCGGAGTGGTGCACGCAACCCAGCGTTAGTTTTACACCTCGCAGTGTAGAATAGTCGAGGAGCGCGCAACTCCCGTCTTAATACGGTTCTAGGTACAGAATAACACAAATTATTCAGTAGTTCGGTACAGTTAAGTGTATGATTGCATAAGCTGTATAAAGTCATTACCATTAGTAAGGAGCGTCTAGATTCCAAGCTTAAAAGGTTATATTTTTGTAGTAATTTACTATACGGAATAGTGGTGTGTGAGTATTTGTAATGTACTTTGCGTAAAAATTTTTTTTGGACTAATTCTAATCTATCAATGTACTTGTTTCACAATGTTATTCCATTATGTTGGCCCTTGAAGTGTTGTGGGCCTACTTTTGGTCGACTTCCAGAAAGGAGGTTACCGATTAGGTTGTTTTTTTCATAGCCACATCTTCGCTATTGCTAATTGGAGATTATATTTCCCCCCTCTTACTATTCCCCTTTTGGGATGAAGATAAGGGTCATGAGAGTTCTTTTTTTTTTATTTAATCTTATGGGTACTTGATTCGAACTCTGCCCTTTATCATCATCAACATCAAATCACCACATGTATTTAGAAAAATGATATTTTGATATTACAAACGGACTTTTTATTTATTACTAATAATATTTGGTTCTTCCGTCCTACTAATAGATGTGAAAGTGTGTGAGGATGTCTATTACACAATCACGCTAGAACGGCTGAACGGAATTGGTTGAAATTTTTGGCACTGAG